>JANHAO010008230.1:0-19419 GCA_026873985.1 Saraca asoca | reverse complement strand
TCTTTCTCATTTATTTGATGTAACGTAACTGTAGCAAGCAATTAATGCATGTAACCTCTCCTTCCTCTATAAATAGGATTGCTTTTTTAGCAAAACGGAGAAGGGATAGAAAATCTCAGAAGTTATAATAGTAAAGTCTTTACCGTGGACGTAGGGTCCAGAGAATCTGGATTTAGTTGAACCACGTAAAATTGAGTATCTTCTCTCATACTCTTAGTCACACTTGCTCTACTACTTTCTATTTGCACACAACCAAATCCAGAACAGGCTTGAGATCCCAAAGAACCCCTCGTTGGCCAGAATTTGGGATACAACCAAAATTCGACGTCAACAGTTTTATTGATGCTTATGTGTTTATTAATTTAATTAGAAGAACACTCGAACCATATAACAAGAATATTTTTCTTGATATTGTTAACTTTGTAGTGTTTCATTGAATGAAAGAGACAAATAATGATATAACAGGCAAAAGAAATTTAAGTGCAATGAAACTAGTTGGGGCACAGAAAAACAAACTTACAAACTCAAAAGATAACAAAACAAATAGGGAGAGAAATAGAAGAAACTTTATTTATGATTCATCCCTTGAATTAAATATATAAATTTTTATTTTTAGTAAAAAAATATCAAAAGGCAATAAACATGTACGAAACTCAAATTGAAATCCTAATAAATAATAATAACTATGATAAAACCCCATTAATAATAACAGATAATCTTTTACATATAATAAAATATCAATAATTACTCATAAAGATAATAACTAAGGCAATAGAAAAAGAACTTGATAACTTGTGATTTGGATTAACTTCAATATCCATGTAATCTAAATTCTTTCACTACTTCAATCCACTTTTTGTCTTGAAGAATTTCTTTTAAGAAAATTGTATCAATGTATGCAAACATTAAAAATACACGATTTCACCATTATCATTTATATCATTTGAAGATAATAACTCACAGCCTCACATTCTTGTGGATGGATGAGTCTGGACCTTTTACCACATGGTGGTTCTAATTTAAATACAACTTTTGTCACATCTCTAATTTATTGAAACATGATTATCTTGAATCATTCTAATAGTGATCTAAGAATCTTTAAACATGACATGAATTTATTTAAAACATAACTAAATTTTAAATAAAGAATTATAAATAAGTTCTAAAAGTTCAAAATCTCAAAACAAAATAGGAAAGCAAATGTATGCATGATGGTTTAAAATTGGAAATAAAAACCCATCTTTATAATGTATATTTAGACTTTAAACATAAAACATGTAAAACAAATCAGTCTGACTAGACACATTATGATTGTCATGAATCATCCACATATTGAAAGTTTACCTTTACTTTAAGAGGTAGGAAGAAGTTGTAACACTTGGGTTAGGCCTATAGGTGGATCAAGTAGGTCAACATGGAGACAAAAGGTTCATCTATAGTATTCGACTGATCAATTGAGTAGTACCTTGACAATCAGTGGATTGGTTGACTTGAGAAAACAACACTATCGTCATCCTAGAATTGAAGAAATACAATTCTACTTTGGTTAGAAGCTTTCCTATGGCCATATTGATGTTTGAGGAAGGTCCCAGAGTGTATTAGGTCTAGGACCTCAATCAAGGTAATTTAAATTACTAGAAACCTACCATGAGATGTCCTGAATATATAACCATATAGAATTTTATCTATTAACTTTGCTTGTGCAATGTTCACATCTTTTTCCAGCTAAGCCAAATTTATGCAAACATCCTTTCATGGAGTGTTGAGGAGAATGTTTTCCACATTAGGTGAGTGGAGGGGTTTTGCTTCAACTAGCTCCGTTCTTTTTATATAAAGATGTCTATATCATATGTTTTTAAAATAGCCAAAAAAATTTGTATGTTAGAGAATAAGGATTTGGACTAGAGGGGAAAAGAATATGAATTAAACATAGAAAGTAAAGAAATAATAATTAGGCCTAAAAAGAAATAAGGTCATTATGCACGACTAAGTGACTACATGCATACATGAAAGTTGATTGATTGTATGTGAGGGTGAGCCATATCAGGGTTGAAACATAGAATTAGTTAGATAATGTAGAAATTTTGATTATACATGGTTATGTAGAAATTCACATTAGGAAGTTAAAAAGGACTCAATTGAAATTTATGACAAAGGATGACAGTTAAATCTAAGATTAGAACTTTAAAAACTAAGGATCTAGAATGGAATAAGGAATGGAGAATTAGAATCTAGTAAGGGTAATATATAATTATGTTAGGAAAAATGTAAAGAGAGGTGATGCTAGGGACGAACATGAACACTAGAAAAAAAATAATACTAATGCCAATCTTGGCAAGGATAAAAACCTCACTATGACTAAAATTAACTGGAGTACCAATCTTGGTAAGGTTAAAAGTCTCGTTGTGGTTAAATTGACCTAACTCACCTTCTTGAGAGGTCACCTCAAGGATACTGATAACTCACACTTTTATCCAAGAGCATTAGATTAATAAAGCAAAAGCTTTATGAAAAAGAGATATTGATCTAAGTTGTGTATCTCTTAAAAAGAGTGAATAACCTTTATATAACCTTACAATTTAAGTAAATGTTAAAAATTGTCCAATGTGGGACTTAGGATCCTAAAGAAGAAACACTACTAAACATACTTAGAAAACTAAGAAGCTATCCCTTTATGCTTTTTCATATTTCCTTATCATTCTCCCCAGGTTGGATAAGACTTGTCCTCAAGTCTTGCACACTCTTTCTAGTCTTCATAGTATGGACAAAGACTAGCAACATTGAAGGTAGTAGAAACTTCATAATCACTTAGAAGTTCAACTTTATATGCATTGCCATTGATATGCTCCATAATTTGAAATAGACCATTAGCTTGAGGAGATAATTTAGAAAGAATTTGGAAATCTTTCCTTTCTAAAGTGGAACCATACTAGATCACCTTCCTTGATACAAGTATGCTTCTTGTGTTTGTTAGCATGTTCTTGGTACCTCATAGTTTGACAAATGATTTTTCTTGAACCTCAGCATGAAGCCTTTGGATCTATTGGGCTTGTTCATTTGTGTTAGCTTTGAATTGTTGTGTGGTTGGTAAAGGAGCAAGGTATAAAAAGCTTAAAAGGCATACCACAAAAAGGCATTTCCCAATGGACTAGCTAATAGAGTTGTTTATGGGTGACTAACTAAATTAAATTGCTAGTGAGTTCCTACTTTCCTTCAAAGGGTTTACCAAAAATGACACATAAACTTCATATTGTGATCAAATGTAATGGTTTTTGGGACTTCATAAAGTCACACAATCTTTTTGAAGTACAAAGTAGAAATACAACAAAAATAATTGGTTTTATGACAATGAAGATAGTGAGCCATCTTGAAAAATCTATCTATAACAACCATTATAAAGTCTTTGTTCCTTTGAGTTCTAGAAAGCCTAATGCAAAATCCATACTCACATCTTCCCAAGGACATTAGGGTACTAGTAATGGCATGTACAAACTAGTATTTTGTTTGCCAAGTTTGGCAATATGACAAATGTTGCATCATTGGATATGACAAAGTATGCCACACTTAGGCTTGGGCCATTAAAAATGCTTCCTTACTAGAGTTAATGTTTTATCCCTCCCAAAGTGTCTTGCAAGTCCTTTATCATGGGATTCCTTAATAGTGGATTGTCTTAAAGAACATTGAGGAATGCACAACTAATTGTCTTTTAAAAGAAACCTATCTTGACAATGGAATTGTTGGTAAGGACTATTGGTACATAGATCCCATAACTTTCTAAAGTTAGGATCATCCTTGTATAATGGTAGACCACTTTTAATTGTATAGTTGTGAGAAATGTATGATGGCAACTTAAGGTATCACACACCTTGTTTTGCATGCTAGACTTATGTTTGAAGAGATGAAAGTAAGCTTGAAGAAACTCACTTAAAGTGGCATGGTGCAAATTGAGCTTCTGTTAGGAGTTTAAATGCTTAAGTGCTTTATGATAAGAATATAAAGATTAAATCTTTAGGTGGCAAATAATGACTCCAATGATTTAAGCCATAACATAAAATTATTTATCATATATGGAATACTTCAACTTAGCATCATTTAACTTCTCATTGAAGATTGCAATTGGTTGCCCTTCTTGAATAAGGTAGCATCAATGCTAATGCCAGATGCATCATAGTCAACGTCATATAAGAGTTCAAAACTTGGGAGCATAAGCATAGGAGCCTACATGATCTTGTTCTTTAATTCATCAAAGCTCTGTTGGGCATTAGCATTCCATTCAAGACTACTATTCTTCAAACATTTGGTGAGAGGAGCAGCAACAAAGATAAATTTTTTAATGAAATGCTGGTAGAATGTTGCTAAGCCATAATAAAGAATGGCATCAACTTTGCTTTGATAAACCTTAATTCCCTAGCTAGCGACAACATATCCAAATAAGACAACTTTATCGACTAGAAATACATAATCTTTAGATTAATGTAGAGCTTTTGTTCTCTGAGAACTTTCAAAACTTCTTACAAGTGATTTGAATATTACTTTTGAATGTCATTGAAGTAAATTAGAAAAAATTTATCAATAAAAGAATGAAATACCAGATTCTTAAGTCACATAAATATGCTACGAGTGTTAGACAATTCAAAAGGCATGATAGTCCACTCATACAAGCCATTACAAGTTTTGAAGGTAGTTTTCTATTCATCTCTATGTCTTATTTTAATTTGATGATAGCCATTACATAGATCAATTTTGGAAAATATAACAACTCCATGCAACTAGTCAAACAAATCATCAAGGCAAGGAATAGAAAAGTGGTATTTAATGGTAATTTTATTGACTACAAGATTGTCAATACACATATGCTGAGGACCATTTTTCTTTAGGACTAATTAAGTTGAAACTAGGCACAGGCTAACACTTTTTCACATTAATCCCTTTTTCAATAGCTCACTAACTTGACACCATAATTCATCATGCTCTTGAAGGCTTATGTGATAGGTAGGCTTATTGGGAATGACAACTCCTAGAACAAAATCAATGGCATGTTGGATGTCTCGTATAGGTGGCAATCTTTATGGTATCTCTTCAGGGAAAATATCATAAAATTCACCTAATAAGGGTTTGACTTCTTTTTGCAGTAGTAAGGACGCCTTATTTTCCTCACAAATAAGGAACAAGTAGGCTATATTTATTTCATGGCATGTCTAGTGGAGACCAGATTTGGTAATTAATGAGGTTGTATCACCTTGTTTCTTTTGACGATCATCTAGTTTCAATGGAGTAAGCTTGACTTTCACTCCATCCCTGGTGAAGGAATACATGTTCTCGTAACCATTGTGGAAAGCTCAATGGTCAAACTACTAGGGGCATTCGAATAACAAATGTAGGCATCCATTCGTCAAATTTTGGCATTATTGTCACAGACTGGCTTATTTATTTATTTATTTTTGTGCGTTTATAGTTGTATATGTTACTAAGATATTAGTATTATAAGTAGACTTTTATTTTAGTATTTTATCCCTTGTTTTCACCCCTATTTATCCATAGTTCCCCTAATTTTTTAGTATTTTTATTAGGGCAAGGTGGAAAAATTTTCTATGGAATTAGAAGCTCAAATTTGACAGGGCACTTATTTCCAGCTTTCTAAGAAAGTTTTGTAGGCTTGTCACAAACTCTAACCTATTTTTGCCAAATTTCATCATTTACTATGATTTTTCATTTTTTTAATTTTTTTGAATTATTTTGCTTTTTTTTTTCATTTCAATTCTTTTAGTTTTTGATTCCTTGATAAGCCTTTTAATGCATAACTTGATCTTCTCATTATTCTGAGTTAACATATGATTTAGAAATTGGAAGAATCTTGCAAATTTTGAGAAGGGAAAGCATACATCAATTTGGCTTATTTTATGGTCCTACATTAGCTTTAATACCTTCCACCCTTGGTTCAAACATTGTAGTGGGCTTGACCTTTAAAAGTTCATCCTCCTATTCAAGCTTAGAAAATATGGAATTCCATCATAGGACTTTGAAAGAGTTGGTTACTCTAGACCTTAACCAAGCAACCACTATGCATTAACTATCCTAACATTGATGATGAGCTAAAATTTAGACTGATTCATTTGTTTCCTACATTTAATGGTTTAGTTGGAGAGGACCTTCATAAGCACTTAAAGGAATTTCATGTGGTCTGCATGAAGTTTCAGGGAATTTTAGAGGAGCATATTAGACTGAGAGCATTTCCATTCTCCTTGGCTAATTCAACTAAGAATTGACTCTAATACCTTCCTCCTGACTCCATTAACACTTGACCTAAGATGACTAACCTCTTCCTTGAGAGATACTTCTCTATTTCTAGAGTTGCTAACATCAGGAAAGAAATTTGCAGTATCAAACAATTTAGTGGAGAGACTTTATATAAGTATTAGGAAAGATTTAAAAGGTTGTGTTCAAACTATTCATATCTCCATATCAGTGATCAACTCTTGATCTAATATTTTCATGAAGGCCTCCTACCTATAGATAGAATTATGATAGATACTACAAGTAGAAGAGCCTTAATAAACACGATAGCTGATGCTGCAAAGATGTTGATATCAAACATAACTACTTATTCTTAGTAGTTTGGGAGCATAATAGATTATGTAGTGAAAAGGGTAAATAAAGTATACACATCTAATCTAGAGAAACAAATGAAAAACCTAATTCACATGGTTCAATAATTACAACAGACTATGGGGCGAAGACAACTAATAACAATAGTAGTAATGTGTGAAATATGCTCAGTCCCTAGACATTACACTGAAACATGTCCAAGCTTCCAAGAGATTGACTCATTTCAATAGCAGGTTCATGCAATAGGGAGTAAATTTCTAGAAAACAGGGGATTTCCAACTCAAACCTAACAAACATATAACTCATACTCGAACACTTATAACCTTGACTAGAAAGATCATCCCAATCTAAGATATAGAAATAAGGCTGGGCAGTAAACTTCATTTCAATAAATGTAGCCATATCAGACCATGCAACCACATCAAATATAGCAGAATCAGGCCCTACAGAACCAACAACAAAACCAACATTCATCTTGAATTAAAGCCTTAGCAAACTTGATTAAGAACATGGCTCAAAATAACCTATAATTACAGCAAGAATGAGACTTTTAGCAAATGAAGTAGGACATCAACACCATCAACACCATACTTCAGATAGTAGAAACAAGAATAATTAACTTAGAAACTCAAGTTGCATGCAGATTACCCTCTCAGACTATCATGAACTCTATAGAGAATGTTAATGCAATACTATTGAAGAGTGCAAAGAAATAGAGGCTAAAGTTGAGTAACCAATTTCAAAGAAGCAAAAAAAATATTTCACAGCAAAATAAGGCAGAACCTGCTGAATAAAAAGATGATTCTCAAACAACTTCAGCCTTTCCTTCCTCTTTCCGTCCCTTCCCTAGTAGATTGGTAAAGAAACCGAAGAAGAACAAGAGAGAAACATCTTAGACAATTTGAGGAAAGTAGAAGTGAATATATTTTTGCTAGATGTGATTAAACAAATTCCTAGGTAAGTTTACATATTTCATTAGTCAGGATCATTCTACGCATGCCATACTAGAGTTAGATACATCTATAAATGTCATATCTTATTCTGTTTATGCATATTTGAATTTAGGACCAATAAAAGAAATAGATGTTGTGATTCAATTAGCAAATAGGACTAATGTGATTTATGTAGGATTTATTAAGGATGTGTTAGTATAGGTGAATGCTTTCATGTTCCCTATAGATTTTTATATTTTTAAAATGCCTAATGATCTATCAACTAGAAACTTAGCTCCTATCATTTTAGGTAGACCTTTCATGAAAATATCTAGAACAAAAATCGATGTGAATGTTGGTTCTCATAATATAAAGGTTGATGGTGATACCTTACTGTACAATATCTTTAATGATGCCAAGGGATATCTTTTAGATGATTATTTTGTGTGCTTTATTGATTTTGCCAGATGTTGATATTCTTGAATCAGTCTTCATAGGAGAAATAATTTCATCAAGTAGCAAAAATTTCAATTCATTGAAGATGGATTCTAGCATTCATGGGTGGCAAAAAAATTTTATGGTACCAAGAGTTCATGATCCTGGTTGAAAGAACTAATGGATTGTTGAGCCAATAACATTAAACAAGCACGCTTCTTGGGAGGCAACCCAAGCATGTGCTCTCTTTCCCTCTCTCTTTTATTTTTTTATGTGCATGCTTTTGTTGATGATTTTATGCTTAAATTAAGGATAATGTAAAATTTAAGAGTGGGCAAAGATTTTAGGATTGTTTTATTTTACATTTTGTCTTTGTTTTATTTCCTGTTTGTGAAAAAAAATTATGGTAAAAAAATTTATGTTTTCCTTTGTTTTAGGTAATTTTTATTGATGATAAGTTTGTCTAGGTCTCAAGTAGGTTGCAATTAATTTTGATGGTTGCATAATGTAATTGGATAAATTATCTTGCCTCTTGATTTTTGAATTTGACTAAATGAAATTTAAAGTGTTTGTAGATTAATTTTTGAAAGACATATAACCTATAAGATTTTGAGCCAATTTTAATCATTTTTATCAGGTTCCTCTTCTTTTTTGTGTGTAATTTTCTTTCATGAAATTGTTGCTTTAGAACTTGTTTTGAATCTTTTTAAGATTACATTAGCACATCTATTCATGAATATGATTAAGGCATTCTTTGATTGAACCACTTTTGCCTCTTTAGCATACCTTACAATGTAGCATTGTTGAATTCCTTTGAGCCTAATTGACCTTTTTCTTATTATGTAGCCTATTAGAAAGTCAAGCCTTGAATGTCTTTACCTTTTCCTAACCTTAGAAATTAGTACAAAATTTAATTTATTAGTGGGATGGGTTCTTGAACAAGTTTGGACGTATGCTAATTGATTAGTGAAAAGGCAATTTTGATTCATTTTAATGGTCAAGAAAAGAAAAGGAAAAAAAAAACAAATGAAAAAAAAAGAGATGAAAAAGAGCTCAATACAATTCAAGAAAAAGAAAGTAAGAGAAAGAAAAAAAATGAATTTGAAGTAAAAAGATATAGTTCAAAATAAAACAAAGTGAAAAAAAAAAAGAACAAGCCAAGAAAAGAAAAGAGTAAAAGAGAAGTGAAAAATGTGAAAATTGTGATGTAGATTCTAGTTTTTAATTTCTCTTTTGCTTATTTGGATCTATGTGACAGTATTCTATTAGTCTTTTTGGTTTTGCACTTCCATATCATTATCATTCCTTTCTTACCCTTTTTCTTTAGCCATATTACAACCCTTATGGAGTCCTTTTGATTTGTGCCATACATGTGATTTAAGTAGTGGAGATTGGATGATAAGTAAGCTCATGGTAGTGCATTTTCATGAATTAAAATTGAGTAAAACACTTTCCCATTTTAAACAATAAGAGAGTTGCATGGAGAGTTTATCATGCGAAGGTTTACCAAGTTGATCTATTTGCCTTTTAAATGAAATTACTTAGCTAATTAGATTTGAGTTTTGAGTTGTCAAGAATGTGCCTCATGAGATGCTATCTCCCATAAAATTTTGGTTTTTTTCTTGTTTTTGATTTTCTGTTCTCATCATTGTTAAAAAGTTTAGAGTTTGTGTCTTTATTTTGAGTCTAGTTTAGTTTTCTCTTGATGTCTTGCTTGAGGACTTGCAAAAGCTGAGTATGGGAGAATTCGACGAACATAATTTATACATATTTTTTTATCCCTTTATACTTATTCTTTTGCCATATTTATGTACTTAATTGAATACTTGTAATTAGTTTTATGATTTGCTAAATTTTTGTGCTTAACTGAATTTATTTGATAAATTTACACTATTTCAAATTTTTAGGATATCTTGAGTTTTGGACTTCATTTTTGAGTAATTCTTATATTATTATAAATCTAAGAGAAGGATCTAAAAATATCATGAAGAGTCACAAGCCCAGTTCAATCGTTTTGAATGTTAATAAAGCCCAGAAACTAAAATAGAATGTTGCCCTATGACCCAAAATTAGTTTTGATAATTTCATCATAAGTGGAACTCCATCCATCATTTTAGTGCAAACTTAAGATCATAGAAGAGCTAAGATCCATTCCCATAATTTTCATGAAGGGCTTAAGGTCAAATTACACAGTTTTAAATTTGTTTCATGGCTGTAAATTTAAGTGTTTGAATCTATTATGGGTTGGATTGTTCTAGAAAGCTGTCTTAGTTTTTTTCTTATAACTTGAGCTAGAAGTTGAGTTTTTATTCAAGGTTAAGGCCATTGGAATCCTAAGTGACTAAGCTACATTTCATATGAAAGGACCCATATCCAATTAAGCCTTCTTCTAACCTTAATCAATAGCCTAATCAAGAGACTGTGTAATGAGCCAACAAATACTCACCTTAGCCATAATTGTAATAACTTTTACATTCATTTTGTATTATCTTTAATTTAGAGAAAGACAGAAGCTTTGCTAAGGAAAGACTCTAGCTTAAATTAGGTTTCATCTTTCCTTTTATTTTTCTTTTTTATTTTTATATTAATATATAACTAAACTCTTATTTCAATCTAAGGAAATTTTTGCACCAATTCTTTTGCTTATTGTGAGACTTGCTCTTAACTTTAATTTATACCCAATTTGATTATCTATTTTAATGCTAATAATTTCTTTGGATGTTTGATTAAGGTGGCTAATGAATTAATTGTTTATTATGATTTACTGCTTGATGGATTTCTATTGGCAATTTATTATTGTTTACAGCTGTTTAGTTGGAGTAGCAATAGGCTTTTGATTTGCTAGTGGGGTAAGTCAATTTTTCTAAAGAATTGGAGGTAATTAGTTGAGTTGCTATTAGGTTAATTTAATTAATTAGACTTGGTATTTTTAGATCTTAATATTATTGGTATATTGGTAAAGGTACTAGGCTTCAACTGATTTAGCAATAAGGGTTAATTGAGTGCTAGGCTTGGTTGAAAAATCTAAGAAGAATCAAAGAGGAAATGAAATGATTATATCAAGGATCAGTCACTGAATTGATTGAAAGAGTCTTTTAGACTGAGCTTTTCTAATTTGTTTTCTCTTCCATTTTTAATTGTGTTTGCTTGCAAATTAACTTTTTTTTAATTCCTATGCTAATTAGATATCCAACCCTTCCATTTTACATAGCAAACATATAAAAATTAATCACTAGTCTCTGTAGATTCAATCTGAACTCATCCTAGCTATTAGTTTAGGTAGTTTATCATTATCTTTGCTAGTCTCGACAACTGTCAACAACATCACACCAAACTTCATGTCGATACTTGCTTCTAATAGAGAATTGAACTAAGCAATGCTTTGTCACTTTGAGTTCATTACCCTTTCCTAACCATTGAAGCTTGTAAGGAAATAGGTGTGTATCTGTTGGAATATTCAATTTCTCCACATTTAATTATCAACAATGTTCTTGCAACTGCCTCCATCAATTATGACATTGAACACCTTTCCCTTTGCAGTGCATCATGTATGGAAGATTATGATGAAGCCAGGTAGAATCTTCAATCAACAAAGAGGTGGTTAGGGTTCGACAAACCACAAGAAACTTTCCTTCATTTGCTTGAAATTCCTCAAGATCATCTTGATTGAAAACTTGTTCCTTGATTTCATCCTTGCTCTAAGACTCCATTATTTTCCTCTTCAACAAGAGATACAATCCTCCTATTTGGAAAATAATAGGCTATATGCCCAAGGGCTTGGCATTTAAATCATTTCTTAGGCCTTGAATTATGGGCACTATCATTGTTATCTTTAGGAGTGGCTCTAGCAGAGTTTTCCTTAGAAATGGAAGGAGTTGTAGAGTTTGATGTACCTCTATTCAGAATAACTTCCTTTTATCTAGGTTGTTGCTTTTTGACTTTCAAGGCAAGCTAAATGGTGTCATTCATGGTCCATTACAATTGAAGTTGTATAACATCAACAATTTCTATGTTGAGTCCCCAAGGTAACAAGCAATACTTTGTTCCTCGGGTTCATGTAGATCACTTTTTATAGAAAGTTGCTCAAATTTCATTGTATATTCTTCCATAGACATAGTTCTTTGCCTCAAATTTTGGAACCTAATGAACATATGTTGATAGTAATGCTTAGGGATAAACTTAAGTTTTAACTCTCATTGCATTTTGTCCTAAAACTTAATTTTACTATAGCCTTCTCTCTCTCTATTTGACTTTTGAGATTTTCACACTAGATAGAGGCATGCTTTTTCAATTTAATAGCAATAATATTTACATACTTGTCAGTGGATACATATTTAAGTTCAATAAAATGGATTTTCATTTTGGACTTTTCCTTTGAAGTCAGGAATGTCAACGTTGTTCCTTATGTCTCTAGAGTTACTTATGGGAATTCTTCTATATCAATGAGGCTTTTCTACTTCAGATTGAGAGCTTTGATAGAGTGGATTTTTATTTTCTTCTTCACTACTTAAGTCAGTGTCATTAGATCTATCATTTTCATTTTTATCCACATGTTAGTACTAAGACAACTTTTCTTGTAATTGTTGATTCTAAGGGCACAATTCATCCAACTTAATATTCTGAGTGTCTTATTGGTGATTATCTCAACATCTAGGTGGCGTTTTTTTGTCTTTTCCTCTTTTTTTTTGGGGTCCTAATGGAGTGGTGACATGGAATTGATTGGGCAGTGATGTGGCATTGACTAGACGATGATATGGTAATGGTTAGGCAATGATATGACAAAGACTGGTCAATGATGTGTTGATGACTGGGCAATGGTGTGGCGATGATTAGGTGACAATGATAGGTTAATGACGTGGTGATGATATGGTAATAATGGTAGAAAGCTACCTCTCTTCTTTCTTGTTTTTCCTTTTTTCTCTTTTTTTTTCTTTCTCCTCTTCTTTTTTTTTTCACGAGAATGATAATTGACAACATTAGAATTTTAACTAAGTAATAAAGTTATTCTCTCTCATTTTTTCTAAGAACAATAAAATAATAACTAACAATGCCATAATTAAAAAACATAATTATAATTAGACAAAAAATAAAGAGGCAAAGCATAAGGATTACCTAAATGAAGAACTCATCCAAAAACAAGCTCTGATGCCAAATTGATGCTAGGGATGGTCATGTACACCAAAAAAAAAAAAAAAAAAAATCCTAGTGCCAATCTTGATGAGGATAAAAAGCCCACTATGGCTAAAATTAACTAGGGAACCAAAAATTGACCAAACTCATCACCCAGATAGGTCATCTTAAGGATATTAATAACACTCTTATTCAAGAGAATCAGATTCATAAAGTAAAGGCTTTATAAAAGAAAGATATTGACTCAAGTTGTTTATGTCTTACAAAGGATGTAGTAGCCTTACAATTTAGTGGAATGTTAAAACTTGTCCAATTTAGGCCTTAGGAGAGGTAACATCTTAAAGAATAAACACTACTAAACATACTTAGAAAAATAAGAAGCTACTTCTTCATACTTTTCCATATTCCCTTATCAGTAGGTAGTTAGAAGGATAGAAAATTGTACTTGTGATATGACTGTCTCAATAAGACAAGGGAAACCTATGTGCATGAGGGAGATAGGATTTTAAGTCTCAACTAGTGAAGTGCTTATGTGATGAATTAGGTATATCATTATTGATTGATCTTTAGTGATACTAGTTGCTAGCCAGTCAGATTTGGATTATGTTTTATGTTATGAAAAGTCATGTTTTGAGTTTTCAATGAAAAATATATTTAAATGAATTTCAAACAAAGTTAGCATATTGTATTTATAAATTCATGTAATTACATTTATGGCATTGTTTTTCATGATTTTAAATGATAAAAGGATTTATGAAAAGTTGATATGCTTAGAGTTCTTAAGTCACCACTAGGTGATTTGAGCTAGTCATGTGTCCAATTTTGGGGTTGTAACAGAAGTATTTCTATAGCATTTGAATATGATAAATAATAATAAAAAAGAGAGAGTAATTACAATCACTTGGTGAGAGAAAGTCCCCAACCCTAACCTTTGGGTGGAAAATATTTGATCATACATATACTATATACTTTAATATTCTTATGTATAACATTTCATATTTTTACACATACTTCATATATCGTATTCCTACACATGTGTTTAATCATATAACCATTCATCTTGTTTCTTACCTAATATGTACTTTCTTTCTACCATACACCAAGTCATATGTCCCATACATTCTAGTCATACAAACACGCATATCCTTAATCCATCATAAGATCTATTTATTCCATACGTGCTTAGTTTTATGCTTTCATAAGTGTCTACAATATACAAGAATAAAAAAAACAAATAGGCTTAGCTTATATGACATTCCTATTACTAATCTTTCATGATTTTACTAATCTAAACATATAACTTAATATGTACACAAATTATGCACATGTATATACTTATACATAACATACCTCTATACAATCTTAGCATGTAGTCTTTATTTCTAAATTACTAGTCCTACACTTGCATTATGTCTAATTTCATTCTTTCATGCATAATAAATTCCATATTCCCTCTCCATATTCATAACTACACATTACTACTAAATATACATACAAACATGAATTACATATCATGAATTATTATTAGCTCATTTTCACTTGGTCTTACAATATCATGTATAACGTTTAACATATCATACATACACACGTAAACATGCACACATACAATCATAGACTTACACATATATTCACACATTATTGCATATTAACTTATGTACATACATTCTTGCATATGCACATGCACTAATACTTGTACACATGCTTACATAATAACAAACCATATAGTTAGGATAGGTTGAACCCCCAAGCCCTAGATGTATTAGAATGCACACAAAAGAAATATTTGAGGATGAATTATCTTAAGGGAGAGAATTTGTAACACTCTTTAAGGTTAGGTATAACTAGAATAGGCCAAATCAATATAGAACTGAAAATGAGTTAAGTCAGAATTCAAAACTTAGATTATATTGGAACCACTTAACAAGTTAGACCAAGATTTCAAGTTGAACAAGGCCTCAAGATCCAAGCCAACTGGTCTAAGAATCGATCAACCAAATGGTATGGTCCAAGAAGTTGAATGGCTATGCATGGGCAAGTTAATTGACCACTTTGACAAGCCTATATAAGAAGACCTCCTTTAGTGAAATTGAGAGCCACTATTATATTTGCAATTGACTAGCTTTCTAAGGAGTGTTGCTCAACAAATTATGATTTTGGTTTGCGCTTTTTAAGAATACGAATCTAAGGTAAGATTTTTAATCTAAAAAGACTAATTTCTTACCTTAAATTCTTTTAGTTTTTGGTTTTGATCTTCATTTTGTTTCTTTGGTTGTTGCAAAGTGTTACCCCAACAAATAAAGGCCAAGAATAAAACTAAAGGAAGGTTCCAAGGTGCAATTTCTAGAAGATTCTATCTAAATAGGTGAGTGGGAATTTCTATCTTCTAGCTCCCTTTATATATATATATAATGATATTATTTTCAAATTAGCCAAAAAGTTTTCTATGTAATGAGAAGTAGGAAAATTAGGCCTAAATAAATTTAATCTATAATAATTAAATTTAGAAAGATAGTAAGTATGCAAGAATCATAGAATTAAGTGATGTATAAAACATCAGGATTATGAATAGAACCAAGATGATACCGGGACAAGATTATGTTACATGATATGAGATACATGAATAAATGAGAGAAGGATTAACAAGAAACTAGATCAGGCTAAAGAATGGGAGCTTGTTTGATGATTGAATTCATATTATGTTTATTAATTATGTGCATGGGTAGAATCAGCTTAAGATTTAGCTTGGAATAAGATTATGTTCCAATTGTATATTCTTAAAAATCTAACTAGTGCATGATTTCATAAATTACATTTCCATTCATTCATGATTTTAGATTTTCAGTATTTTCGGATCACGTGAAGTTTATAAATTATTATGAAACATTATTTTTATTATTTTCAACTTAAATTCCTTCAAAATAACATTTTTAGATTTTCATGAGTTTTTCCTTGAAAATGTAATTATCAAAAATATTAATTATTTTATTATTTTTAAAACTCTATTTATTTTATATTATTTTATACATTTTAGACTCATAGTATGTTTTCACTCGATATTCTTAGAAATCTAACTATACATGATTTCATAAATCACATTTCCATTCATTCATGATTTTAGATTTTTAATGTTTTCGAGTCATGTAAAGTTTATAAATTATTATGAAACTTTGTTTTTATCATTTTCAACTTAAATTCCTTCAAAATAACAATTTTAGATTTTCATGACTTTTTCTTTGAAAATGTAATTTTCAAAAATATTAATTATTTTATAATTTTTAAAACTTTATTTATGTTGTATTATACATTTCAAACTCCCTATGTGTCGAACATAAAAGCTTATAGATGGAATGAGTGCCTGAACCATTGGTGCATACTTCTCTTTTGATGTATAATTACCATTCATTATATGTAAACTATTGTTTCTTATTTTTATTTCTTAATTTTTCAAGTTTATATGTCTTTTTTGTCTTCTAAATAAGCATTAGCATTTGAATTTTTTAAATAATTTATTATTGACGGTGAAATTTGATTTGCACAGTGAGCCCAAACTTCAGCCAACAAGGGGGATTCTTATAGGATCTCAGACCTTTTTCCAGTTCAAACAAGATAAATCAGTAAGATACACAAAGAAGGAGGGAAGAGTGGAGAAGGGGACACAGGGTTTAACTTCGTTCGGCCAAATCTGGGTATTACCAGACCCTACGTCCATGATAGCATGTTATTGCAATGGTGTTTTTACAAGTTATAACACTTAAACTCTCTCTTTTCTCTCTGACAGAGTTTTTGCCTATCCTCTCGAGTTTCTCTTTTTACAGAAGACTCCTCCCTCATATTTATAGAGGAGAGGAGGTTATAATAGTAATTACATATGCCGTAAATCTATTACATCAACGTTTAATGTACAATATAGAATATACATACTAAATCTCCCTTTTCAACTACTGCAGATTGTCTTCTATTGGTAGGCCCCATTTGTCCATTAGGGTAGAGTACGACTTGGTCTTCTGTCTGACGAGCTCTCAAGTCACTAGCCACACTTTACTGGCCAGGTCATTTAGTTTACAGGTGTGTCTGTTCTTCAGGATGGAAATGTCAAACTCACTCTCTCACGCACGAGCTCAAGCTGGCAAGGTTGCTTCGTGATGCGACTTGACGATGAGGCAATCAGAACGCTCTTCGAGCCGGTCCCTTTGTCGGTCTCGAACTACTCGCAGGCCTTCTCAAGTCAGACCAATTTTCACATACAACATTTATAATAAACATTTATATTTTATTTAATATGTCATTAAAATATTCTTATTTAATAAATGTCATTCATATTTATAATAACAAATTTAAAATTTTTAATAAATTGAAATCATGTATCATTCTAATATCATAAAATAATTATTTTTGAGTATTTATAAAAATTATATTTGAAAATTTTAAAATAGTATTTTGAAATTTTTGTATAAATATAAAATGTAGTATTTATGATAATCAATATCATTACTAGAGCTGTTTTTAGTGACAATATATTTACGTTATCATTAAAAGTATAATATTTTTGACAATCAATATTGTTACTAAAGCCTTTTTCAGTGATTGCATTCTTATGTTGTCACTAAGAATATAATATTTATGACAACTAATATTATTATTAAAGTTTTTCTAGTGTTAATATCTTTATATCATCAGTAAAAATATAATATTTGTGATAATTAATATTATTATTAAAACTTTTTTCAATGTCAATATATTTGCTTTATCACTAAAAACTTTTTAATGACTGTAATTATTGCCACTAAAATCATACTATCTTTTCGCCAATTCAAAATTTTTGGTAGGTACAAAAATTCATTTTTAATGATAATTATTGTGACGACAAATAAAACTTGTCACTAAAAATCAGTGTTTTTGTGACCATAAACAAACCTTATCACTAAAATTGATGATTTAGTGAAAACAATGAAATGTGATCAAGAAAGCATTGCTTTCAATGACAAGAATAACACTTGTCAATGAATTTTTGTCACTAAAAGCAAATTTCTTGTAGTGATATGACTAGGAGATGTTTTGCATATGTGAACAAGCACATTGTTAAATGAGATTTGGAAGACCTATGTACACTAAGGGATGAGCACATTTATTTTTCCGTTATTAGGGATAGTGACTAATGATTAAGGTACAGTGTAGTGGGGCACATATTATGTGATATGTTGTTAAGGAATGCAATATTTCAGTCATTATTCCTTCCATTGACCAATTGTGCCAATATAATTTGTTTGAGTGTATGTTACATGACCAGCTAATCAATCTAATCCCTGTACAGGCAAGCATGCTAGCTACCGAGATAGCTCTTATAATACATGCCATGATTGATTGGCGGATCCTAAAGCTAACTTTGAAAGGAGTCACCTTATACTGTTCTACATTGGTTGATCCAAGAGTCCACCTTCCATTATCTTGTGATAACATTTATTTAGATTGGTTACATCCTAGATTGTAATATGGATTTGATGTAAATGAATGGTTTAAGGCATTATTAGAGACAAGATGAGATTGTCATTTATGCATAATCAAGTAGAAAAGAAGTTGGACAAGACTAGAAAGATAAAGATATTTAGAGTTGCGTGTGAATACTTATATAAGTATTATAAAAAGTATGATATATGATAGGACATATGAATTAAATAAATGTGTGTGTATGTGTGTGATTGAAAATATTTTCAACCAAAAAAGGGTTGGACTTTTCTGCTTACGAAGTACTTAGATTGTATTCACATATTATTTAACATTTTCAAGTTAATGAATTCATATAGAATATATATCTTAAATAGAGGGGACTCCTCAAATTATATGTATTTGTTATTAGGTATGTGGATATCTCAAAGATTATTTTATTTTCAAAATAAAGAAAATGATTTTTAAAATTATGTTTATTAAAATATTACATATTATGGATTTTAAACTAAAGGTGCCAAAATTATATTTCCAACATTATATTCATGAATTTCAAATAAAAAGAAATTTACATTTTAAGAATTTTTATAGATTTGCAAGTCAAATAATTCATATCAATCAAATATAGATGTGTCAAAACAGGTTGGGTTTAACGGATTAGCCTGGGACTGGTATAATTTTACTTGGCTTAGGACTGAGACTGGTACAAAAAATGATAACAGTGGCCCGACCTGGTAAGGAACTGGCCCAAAATAATCCAATCTGACAAACGCCTGGAACTGATAAGTGTTCACTACAAGAAAAAGGCGGAATTCCAACGGGATATTCCAACGGATTTAATCCGTTGGAATATTCCAACGGATTTTCCCACGGA
>JANHAO010008229.1:0-19444 GCA_026873985.1 Saraca asoca | reverse complement strand
ACCTCCAATGTCAACCCGAGAACCATGTGCAAGCAAAGAATTCTCATGACTGTTCAAGTTATCTCTATCCACACTCAGGACATTACCACCTTCATCAGCCAAATAGAAAAAAAGATGGGCACCTGTCCCCAGTTCTTCATCCCACTTAGACCTGTGAATGGAATATGATAACAAAATCATTGAATGGATAGCAGGAAAGGGAAGTACTCAAATACACAGAGGCTCTATCATAAGAGACTTATTTGCTTACAGAGAAACAATACAAGTAAATTTAAATTGATACATCAAGTTCTTTGCGGGTAACATCAGTAGTAGCTTTTGTGAGTTTTATTCTCTAATTGCAACTGATTCATTGGTATGGACTTTCCTTTAAGGGAAAACTCCTAACAGAAGTCTTCCACATTATTAGTCATACCCATAATTCCACTTACTTTTCGGTTTGCACATCAATTTGAACTGCCCAATCCCCTCCATAACCGCTGCCATTCTCTTTCGATTTCAGAAAACTGGTAGCTAAATTCATCCCATGGTCAACCAGCAACTGATGCCCAAAATCACGCCCATTGTGCTTTCTCCAACCATAAGTGCTTAGTTCATCATCATCTTTGCACACATGTCGCATGTAATATCTGCCCTCCTTTACACCTATCCACATAAGTCCAGCAATCAAAGACTGTGGAGTCCTGTCATTCAAAAAAGCAATTTTTAAGTATGCTTCCACGGTAAACTTATCGAAATTGATACATGAATAACAGAATCTAAGCTATATATGGCAATAGAATTCCTCTGTACTGGAAAATCAACACTATTTCAAGAACTAAGAAGTTTCAGAGACAGCAATATAATACCTGGCACGAATTCCGAGATACACATGGGGGCGATAAGTTCCCCAATATAAACTCTCCTTGTGTTGACCTTGAAACTATGTAAACAATTTATCCATAGTCAAAATTGCCTAATTGTATAAAGACAAAAATTCAAAATGTCTCTGAAAAAATGTTTATCATGAAGGAAATGTATCAACCTGAGGAAGGTCCATTATCTTTGGTGCAGGAAATGGTGTAACAACCCTAAGGAGCTGAGCTTCTGCGGCGGTATTTACGAGGTGGCGGATCAGAAAGAAGATGATGAAGAACGCTAACGAGCTAATACCAAGCATGACTTTCAGATTGACATCAAATATTCGAATGGAGCTTCGATCCTTGTTTCTATCCTTACGAAGCTTCAAGTTAGGATTCGTCGAAGGACGAGAATCGTCGACATTGGCATCAGTGGATGATCTGATTCTACTTCGGGCACTTCTTCTTCCACTTCCAGTCATTTCAGTGGTTTACAACTTCTCAAGGCTTGCAAAGTAGATTTCAATCCTTGTTAGATATTTTAAGTGAAGCGAGAGACTGCATAGTGGAGGTGAAGCTTTGGGGGTTGATTTTTCATATCGCAGTGCAACCCGAGAGGAAGGAGTAATCAGGCTCAATTCGTCAACTTATTCGAAGACCAGAAAAAACTAATTGGACGTTTGGGTTGAGAAAGATGAAAGGGAAGGAGAGAGAAGGAGGAAATTATTTGTTTTGTTAGAACATTTTAGTGAATGATGGTACTCGATTGTTATTAATCCTCAAAAATTTTAAATATTTTTCAATGTTATTTTTATGCACCTTCAATTTTAGTGATGTTGAATGATTTTCTAAACATTAATCCTCTTCCCACCCTTGTTTTTTATTCTATACCATTGTCTTTCACCGGTAAGACTATGCCATTTATATTTAATTCATTGTACAACAAAAATTTACATCATGGAATTAAAAAAAAATCTAATAATTTATGCTTTTTTTTATCATTTAAAATTTTTTATATGTAATTAATAAAATTATAATAATTAAAAGTAATGATAGAATAAAATGGACCTTAGCTCTTTTTTAATGTAATTTTTGTTAATATTTTTTTAAACATAATTTTATACAATGCATGTGAAGATAAAATTTAAGTTAATAATACTTTTTTTGTTGATTTGACCTATTTATAAATATTATAAAAATTTAATTCATCATATATTACATATAAATATAAATACAATTAAATTATCAATTATCATTAGTTTCATTCATTAATTTTGTTATGATTATCGAAAAGAAAGAATGTGATATTATTACTATTTTGTTATGTATTATTAGTTGTTATAAAAATATATATATATTTTAGCTTTTTATTTTTAGCCATGACAAATATAAATTTTAAAAATTAATATTACTATTTATTATATACAAAAATGGCCTTGAGAGCTCATGGCCTAGGCACGCCAAAGGCTCTCAGCAAGTTTTGCCTCGCCTATCAGAAAGCGGTACAGCGAAATAGTCCCGGCACCATCCTGCGAAGTAACCCTCGTCTTGCGAGGTAGCGACCGAGCGATCCAGCGAGAAGGTCATAAGACTCGCTCGCCAAGCAGCCGAGCACCCTGCTCGAGTCTGCTATCTTGCTACAGTAATTCCCATGACGCCCTCAAGCCAAGGATTCCTGCTCGGGACGCCCAGCACCTCGCTTGGCGCAGCGGCACCAAGCAGCAGACACAGCTAGACACAAGTCCACAGTCGACAGAGGGGGCCCACCCTGCAGTCTACATTCTGCAGTAGCCGAATTGTAGTCTCTTTATTGTCTTTTCCATTTATAGCTTGATGTAACACAACTGTAGCTTATAATTAATGCATGTAACACCTCCTTCCTTTATAAATAGGATTGCCTTGTTAGAAGGAGGGGGAGAGGCCAAACTCTGTAAGCAAAGACTCTGCCAAAGCTATTTCTTAATAAAATTTTCGTCGTGGACGTAAGGTCCAGTGCCGTCCGGATTTAGCCAAACCACATTAAACTCGCTCTCTCTCCGTCCCTTCTTCCTCTCGGTCCTTCTTCTCCTGCACTTCGGAAGCAGTATTGGATCCTCGAACTCCTCCCCATTGGTTGAAGTTTGGGTCTTCCGCACGAATCAAATTTTACCATCAACATTTTTGGCACCGTCTGTAGGGACCATCTACTCTCTGAAGTTTCCATCGCAGCCTAACAATGGCAAGAGGAAGAATAACTCGGAGCTTAACTACTCCAACCCTCCAACCGACGGACATTCCCGTTGCAGGGGCTCACCAACAGTCTCCTGCTACTCCTGAAACTCAAGAGGCACAGACATCTAGTTAATCTTGTCCAGCGCTCGAAGGCACGATAAGAGAGCTGGCGGAAACCATCAAAGTGCTGGCACAGGCCCAAGCTCATAGCACGCAGAGACAAGAGGAGCTCATAGCACAGCTCCAGCAGCTTCACAAAGAGGCTAAAAAAGAAACTCATGAAGATCATGATAGCCAGTAACTGGGGGGCTCTCAACAAGCAAGAAACTCCACTCCTCAGTTTGAGATGTGCGACCAGACGATGGAGGAAGTCCTTCGCAAGCTCAAACGGCTAGAGGAGCATCCATAACCTCAAAACCATCCGCCTCGTCGCGAGGAAAGCTCCCCATTTTCTGTGGAGATTGAGATGCAACCTCTCCCACAGAAACTCAAAGTACCCACTATCCCACTGTACGATGGGAACAATGACTCGAGTGACCACTTAGACGCGTTCAACACTCAGATGGAACTCTAGACAATCGATTCCTTGGTGAAGTACCGCATCTTTCCAGCCACATTAGGGGGAATGCCTCGAGCATGGTTCAGGTGCCTCTCGGCTCGCAGCATCGTCAGTAGCTAGGAAGAGTGCCAAAGGAAATTTGTTGATTAATATCGAGCGCTGAAGAAGCAACTTGTGACTCCTTGCCACCTCGCGATGATTTTTCAGCACAAGGACGAGTCGCTTAAGGACTATGTAACCCGATTCAGGCATGAGGCCAACTCCGTGGAGAATCCGTCGGAGGAAAGCATTCTAACGGCTATCTCAGTGGGACTTCATAAAGACGGTAAATTGTACCGAAGCCTCTACAAGTCTCCTACTCGAGACCTCGTCGAGTTCTATGATCGGGCAACTAAATAAATAAGATGAGAAGAAACCTTTGAAACGGAGGAACCTAAGCATAAAGTGGGCCATAGTGGTCCCACCGCGAGCAAAAAGAGGGGTAGTGAGAGTCACGATGACCCCACTCCTTATCTCACAAAAAAGGTGAAACATTAGCTACTCGAAGGCCGCTTCGAAAGCTACAGCATCCTGTTAGATACACAAGACCGGATCTTTACCGCGGAAAGGCATAATGAGGACTTCGGAAAGCCCAGACCAATGAGAGGGCCTGCCAAGTCCAAAGACCAAAGCAGATTTTGTGCCTATCACAATGAGGCTGGGCCCACCACCTCAGACTACCGGGCGCTAAAGGACGCCATAAAAGACCTCATCAGAAGAGGCAGACTACAGGATTATGTGATAAGACTATCGGGGCAGTGTGCTAAGCAGGCTCAGTGAGTTATCACCCAAGAGCCTGAGCTCTCCATCAGAACCATATTCTAATCCTATAGCATTCATTTGTCATCAATAGTGACCATTTGTATTAACTGTTGTATACTGAATCAATGTGAGTTACTGATTGGCCAAGCATTTCCTAGACAAAAGAGCTTTCACTCTGTCTTTCTAGTCTGGCTACAGTGAATGGTTTTCACCTTGCTACAGCACTACTTCACAATCTTACTTCAATAAATAGTTTTCACCTTGCTACGATAAAACCAAAATGAAAACTCAAACAAAATCGAGGGTGCGACGGCCCTGAGCCTACCTCGTAACACCCGAGGGTGAGACAACCTTGAGCCTACCTCGTGGCTTCAAAAATAAAATCGAGGGTACGACGACCTTGAGCCTACCGCGTAATGCCCGAGGGTGAGACGGCCTTAAGCCTACCTTGTAGCTTCGAAAAACAAAACCAAGAGTACAATGGCCTTGAGCCTACCTCGCAACGCCTGAGGGTGAGATAGCCGTGAGCCTACCTCGTGGCTTTAAAAATAAAATCAAGGGTACGACGGCCTATAAGGTTCCACACCGAGGTATTGTCCGCTCTGGGGCCCCATCCAAGCCCCTCACAGTTTTGTCCTTCAAAAGGTGCCTCGGTAGGAGGGGTCCAACCCCCCCTTATATGGACCTTTCCCCATCCAGACTTAGCTGATGTAGGATGCTGGGGCGTCACTCCCCTGACCCATCAGACCAGAGGCCTGACCTGGCTCTGATACTAATATAAGGCTCCACACCAAGGTATTATCCACTCTAGGGTCCCATCCAAGCCCCTCACAATTTTGTCCTTCAAAAGGCGCCTCAGTAGGAGGGGTCTAACCCCCCTTATATGGACCTTTCCCTGTCTAGACTTAGTTGATGTGGGATGCTGGGGCGTAACTCCTTACAGGACCCTGAGCCTACCTCACAACGCCTGAGGGTGAGATGGCCCTGAGCCTACCTCGAGGCTTCGAAAAACAAAACTGAGGATGCGATGGCCTTGAGCCTACCTTGCAACGCCCAAGGGTGAGACGGCCCTGAGCTTACCTTGTGACTTTGAAAACTTAAACAAAACTAAACCATCATAACTTTCACACATTTTCTCTTAGCTCTCATGTGGATGGATTTTTCGTAGCTTTCATGCGAATGAATTTCTTACAGCTCTCATGTGGACAAATTCCTCATGTCTTAAATAAGATCTCTCGGGCGTAACTCACATGCGGCCCCTCTCTCTCGCTTGTAACAAATTGAGCAGCCAGAAAAATAAAGTGCAGCTGATTGGCGTAAAAAGGAAATTTTATTGATCATTAGAAGTGTACATGCAACGATGTGTGAAGCATCGGTTACAACATTCAAAGAGAAAGAAAAACTTATACAGTGAAAAGACCTCGTCCAGGCAAGGCAAAATTACATCAAAAGAAGAAGTGCAGAAATAACGGTAAAAAGTTCGACGACTTGGCACAACCATTCCTGCAAGAAGAGCAGAAGGCCAGTCATCGAGCTCACGCCTGCAGGAAGGACAGCTCCTGCCCAAGCTGCTCTTGCTTATTTCCCTCTGGCACGTTCTCTTGAGTCAGACCTAAAGCAAATCAAAAAGTCATAGAAGCCTGCTGGCTAGGTAGTAGCACCACAAGTGACAGCCAAAGAAGGTGGCCTGAAGTCATCACAAGATCCCCTAGGAGCCCGCCAGGCGGATCTTGCGACAGAGCCACGTGTAAGGGGCTATCCATGCCTCCCGGCACTCTGCAACAGGCCATCCATGTCTCAGCAAGTTTCGTCGGAAGTCAAGACACCAAAACACAAGGGCCTCTTCAGTCTCCTTCATTGAGTTTCTCTGGGACAAAAGAAAGAATGCCCTAGGCTATACAAAGACCCGCTCGACCCTTTGAAGAATCTAGAAGGCATCTGACCTGATTTTCATCCAACGACCCGAGATGAGCGGCAATGCCACGCCAACGGCCAAAATAGCAAATAGAAGTAAGCATGGCCTATAGCAGAACGAAAAGACATCTGACAATGGCATAGCCAAAGGCTCTCAGTAAGTTTCGCCCTGCCCATCAGAAAGCGGCATAGCAAAATAGTCCCGGCACCATCCCGTGCAGTAACCCTCGCCTCGCAAGGCAATGGCCCAGTGATCCAGCGAAAAAGGTTATAAGACTCGCTTGCCAAGTAACCGAGCACCTTGCTCGAGTCCGTTATCTCGCTATAACGATTCCCATGACGTCCCCGAGCTAAGGATTCCCGCTCGGGATGCCTAGCACCTCGTTTGGTGCAGTGGCACCAAGCAGCAGACACAGCCAGACATAAGTCTATAGCTAATCGAGGGGGCCCACCATGTAGTTTACATTTTGCAGTAGCCGAATTGTAGCCTTTTTATTGTCTTTTCCATTTATAACTTGATGTAACACAACTGTAGCTTGTAATTAATGCATCTAATACCTCCTTCCTCTATAAATAAGATTACCTTGTTAGAAGGAGGGGTAGAGGCCAAACTCTATAAGCAAAGACTCTGCCAAAGCTATTTCTCAATAAAATCTCCGTCATGGACGTAGGGTCCGGTGCCGTCCAGATTTAGCCGAACCACGTTAAACTCACTCTCTCTCCGTCTTCCTCTCGGTCCTTCTTCTCCTACACTTCAGAAGCAGCATTGGATCCCCAAACTCCTCCCCGTTAGCTGAAGTTTGGGTCTTCTTCATGAATCAAATTTCACCGTCAACATTATTATTGTTGATTTTAATAATTAACTAATATTTTTTCAGTTATGTTTATTAAATTTTACATTACATATTTTCATAAATGACTTTTATGCGGAAGAAAAAACTATTACATATCTCTCTCATTAAAAAAATATTTTGCATAAATTTCTTATAATTAAATATGCTATTTTATTTTATATTTATTTATTAAAATAAAATTGAGATTGAATTTTTTTTATTTATTCAAATAAGATTATGTTGACGGTGGATTTCGATTTTGCCTAATCCAGACAACCTGAGGGGTTTTTTTTGGGACCTAAGCTATCATTTGGTTGTTAAGATAGTGAGAGGGTGGAGAATGGTCGGAAGAAGAGGGAGAACAGCAGAGAAAGTGGAGATTTAACGTGGTTCGGCCAAAGTCAGATAGAACCGGCCTCTACGTTCACGGTAGCGTTTTATTTATTTGAAGATATTTTTACAGAGTTTTGGTACAATGCTTTTCACTCTCCTTTACAGAGGGCTCTTTCCTTATATTTATAAAGGAGAGGATGTTACAAGAATAATTACATAATTTATATTTCTATTACATTAAATAATAAATGTATAAAACAGTCTAAAGTATGATATGTAGGCTTTTGCAGACTGCTGGTTGACTTGTATGACATGCTTTTTGTGGGTGAGACCTTGGACTGCATTTTGCAGAATGGCGATGCAAATTGCCTGTTGGCTGTATGCTTGACCTCGGCAGGCTTCTAGCTAGACAAGACACTATAGATTATCTTTGCTTTATGAGGTCGAACTCGAATGGGTCGCGAGCTTGAGCTATCGACGAGCTGAGAGTTATTGTTGGTGAGTTGGAAGTTACTGCTTAGCAAGTTGGTTTTGTAGTGACCTCATAGTCACACGAGCTAGGCATCTTTCTTGATTTCTGCTAAACCTTTGCTGGCCTATCTCACGATACTAGTTTTTACCTATAATAGATTGGAATTGAAATTATTATTTATTAATATTAATTAACAACTATAATATTTATTTGCAAAATAATTATTTATTTAAATTTATTCATAATTATTTATTGTGGTGGGAAGTTATAAAACTACTATTTAAGTAGTGGACATGCTAGTTGTATTAATTTAGATAGTAAATTATATTTGTACCATTTGACACATGGAACAAACAATTATTTGTAAAAGAAATTTTTTGAGAACTATTGAATTAATACTCACTTAAATAAATGTTTTAACTCAAAAGTTGCACTAATGTACATAATAAATAAGTTACGTCAACAAAATTGCTGAAAAAAAAATAAATGTTTCATTGTTCTGCATATTGGCATGACTATTTGGTAGAAAAGTTTTGTCTTGTAATAGATCAAAACAACCTAAATATTAAAAAAAATATCATTTAGAAAAATTATTTTGAATATTTTAAATAAGCATTTGCAAGATAAGTAATGGAATAAAAGGACATACTCATTTTAAATTTTGAAATACTTCTTTATAGACTACATTGTTTGTGTTTATTAATATATTGCAATCTTTATCACAAATCAATACTTTTAAGCCCTTCTTATTTTTAACTTTGGATACTACAACAAAAAGTCGTCCATGAATAAAGGCAGGTCTTGGTAGATATAAGCCAACATATAAAAGGGATTGGCCTTGACTTTTATTTATCATCATTGCAAAGCATGCTATTAATGGAAATTGTCTCCTCTAAAGCTTGAAAGGTAGCCTGAAGTCCGAAGCAGTTAGGAGCATGCGAGGAATAAATACACATTGTCCCATTATATTTCCTGATATTACTTTAGTTTCCAATATATGGTTGCCCAACCATGTGATAACTAATCTTGTCCTATTACATAATCCCAAGGATTGATCTATATTTCTCAACAATATGACTAGAGTATCAACTTTCAATTTTAGAACATGGTTTGGAAGTCTAGAACATCTTATACTGTTTAGAAATTCAAGGATATGGACATGCTCATGATATTCGTATAATGAATCTGTTTTAGAAACACTGTTGAGCTAAAAAAGAAAATGTCTTTCCTCACCAGGAAGCAAATCCAGCATATGCTTGTTAACCTTGTTGACAACTTCAAGTGTAAGTACAAGAATTGCTCTTTCTTGAAAAAATTGCAAGTATGTATATTTTTCAATAGATTCGTGTATGTGTTATTCACTATAGCTCTTAGAGGCTTTTCAGAATCTCGAATGAGAATATCATTACAATAACCATCATTTGTCTCACCCATCTTGCCATCCCCAATGCCTAATATCCATTCTAAAAATGCCTGCATCTTATCTACATTGCATTCAGACGTGTTTGCTTGAAGTCTCATATTTTTTTGTGAGTTTCAGAACTTTAATAAATTCCCAAAGGTAGAAAGAGTTAATAGTGACAAACACAATATCTTTTCTACTTACTTTAGGAAATACTGGTAGAATTTATCTGAAGTTACTGTCGAATACAACAACTATGCCACCAAATGGTTGATTTATGCTATTTGCATTAAAGAATCAAATAATATCTCTGAGAGTTATATCCAAAGCCACCAAGCAGTGATAATGAATCATAAGAGTTTCATCCTATATAATAAGCTTGGTTTTTATCAATAATTCAGCCAAAGGATTTCCTTGATTTATATTGCAGCTTGAGTCTTCAATAATTGCCAGTGGAATTGCAAACCTAGAGTTTGTTGTTTTGCCCCTAAGTAAGAGCCATGAAGCAATTCCAGTTAATGCTACAGTCAAGACAATTTCACCTTTTCATCTAAGAGCAGCAGCCAGAGTGTTCCATATAAATGTTTTCCTAGTCCCACCATATCCATATAGAAAAAAACACCACCATTTCCATTCATAAGAGAACCCATAATTGTTTCATAAACATTTCTCTATTTATTAGTTAGAGATGATAGTAAAGTGGTGTGTTCTCTCACCAATGACACTGCCATGGCAAAGTTCATCTTGTATAAGTTTATTTTGAAGTTCTAAAAGAGTAAGTGCATCTGGATATGGCAACAAAGGAAAATTTCTAAGACTTTTACCATTGCTGCGCAAGAGATTTTCAACTTTAGTTTATGAGTTTAGTTGTTTGTTGAGTGTGTGCAGGTTTAAAATTCATTAAAGGTTGTTCAAGAGATCTACATTAGTACTAGGATTTTACTTGATTTTTAATAGGATCTTTTGTAAGTGTATTCTTAACAAATTTGCTTCAACCAATTTTATTAAAATGATTAATATGAGGTAGAAACAAGTTTATGAAATGAGCTTGACTTAAAAGTTTTCAAATTGCTATTCATATGTTCTTTCACAAGTAAAACTTTTATAAAAACTATTTTTTATTATATAAATTGATTCATATAAGAACTCTTGTGAAATGAACTCGAATCAATTCACTAATTGATTGATAAGTTGTTAACTGCCATGAATCGATTCAAGAACTGAAAAATTGAAAGTTAGTTATTTTGTTACAAGTTGGTCACAACGCCTCTATATATAGCTCATTCTCATTTTAGAAACTAATTTTTACAAAACAGATTGTGCAAAAAAGATAATTTATATCTGATCTACCTCTGCCTCATCAAGATTTCTATAATCAAAGATCAATGAGCTAATTTGTGGAGAATCACACATTGATAATTGAGATTGAATCTCAATTCTGGTTTTGTATTTCTAAACTTTTCTTCTTTATTTTTGTTGAGATTTCTAGGATGTTAGAAATCCTATTTAGGTTGGCAAGATCCTTGTAGATAATTCTTGTGTGTTTTAGGTTTGTAAGAAGAGCTTGTGAAAATCTTGTAGGTTAGCAAGAAGCTTGTAAAGTCTTGTGTTGTAAAATAGATAGTTCAGGAGCTCTGTTAAATCCTGATGTGTTGATTAATTGAAGTTGTAATTTGATTGAAGATTATCTAGTGGAGTAGACTTGAATTACGGTTTTAATTCAAGTTGAACTATTTTAAAAATTTGTGTTTTTAATCTCTATCTTTCTGCTCCTATATTGACATTCTTGCTGCATAATTATCAATTTGCATTCAGTACATTTACTGCTTAATTTTTTGCTGTGCCTCTTGATACAAAGCTATAAATCACATTCTTGTTAAATCTAAATAAAAATTCATAATATTCAAAGGTATGTATAAATTCTCCTAAAGGAATAAGGGAAAGATATAATTTTATCATATCTTTATTTGGGACCCTTAAATGCTATACCATGATATTGAAGAAAATTTCTTTATCTATGTAAGATGTCTTCTGATAGATATTGCCATGTCTTGTCCCAACCATCCTTGGGTCTTGATAAATTATTTGAGATAAGCAAGGTTGCAAAAAGCTTTCTTAAGTAGTCTGTTGTGCCCTAAAAACTAGCTTTAATAATGCCATCTACGTATATATTATTATCATCTAGCAACCTTATTGAATACCAAGCATCTCACAATTTTTCATATTTTTCACCATTTATTGTTCTAATATCTTCATCACATATACATCCCTTCACTATAGTTGGCAGAAGTCTAAGTTAATAATGATCACCTCTACTTAGAGCAACATTGTGAAGCCTCCCAATAACAAATGTTGGGAAAAATTGGATCTAGGCATCAAATATGCCAATCATGAGCATTAAGTATACACAAAGGAATTTTAAATTTTTTTTCCAAACATGGATCATGTTGTTTATAAATTAATGCTTAAGCAAGATAAAATTTAAATCAATAGTTTAAATTATACCTTCTCAGGACTTGTTATCGGAATCCTTAGTCAAATATGAATTTGATTTTCAAGCAATTCCATGAACTCTTCAACTAGCCTACGATCAAGTCTTTCAAATTGTCCTTGAGTAGCTCCTCCATATTTGATCTCTAATACCAACAGTGATCTATACAAACTAATTTGACTTAAAGCTTCTACCAAGTTCACATAACAGATAGGATACAAAAGTCAACCACTCAAATTAAGAGGTGCTAACTCTCCAAGGAATCACAAATTCACTTAGATAGGGTTGGTGTTTGAATACAAAGCGAATATGAGAAGTGAGATCATACAAAGAAAGTTGACACACAATATATGTGCTAAGGTTGAATTGATTTATTCAAAGGTTGTCTTGTCTCCTCTATAAATAGAAGAGTTTAGAGCATAAGCAAGAGTGGGGAGCAAGTAAGGGTGGAGCATAAACTAGGTTTTCCCTTGCTTGTGCCTTCCATTCTAAGTGGACGGGTTGCATGGATAGTGTACTCCTTTTGGCCCATGGAGTCTACACTCCTTAATCTCATGCTCTCTATTTTGTTTCCAAGAAGTCCAAACATTTTTCCGTAAGTCCAAACTCATAATATCTCTTATTTAATCATTCTCTAATTATTTTAATAAATTAAAATAACTTTCTAAGAGAGAAACCATTCCTCTACTCATGATCTCTTCTATTATTAATATAAATGTTCTATAACATTTAAATATCAATAATGGAAATTCAGTCCTATTTAATAATTTTAATCTCCATTTGATTTATTAAATCATTGATTAATTAACACTTCTAATCACATTAGAATATTTAATTAATCATTTCAAATTTCTAAGATGTTCACTTAACTCAACTCAACTCTTGAATTCACAATATTTTACATTCTAACTTTCCCTTTAACTTTGGATGAAAGAGATTTTATTATGTGTGACCTATTAGGTTTCCATGTATGTTAGTAATGAATTTATTTATAAACTTCTATAAGTTCAATTAAATTAAAACTCCTTTAATTCAAACACAATTTCTTAAATTGTTCAAACAAATTCATAGATTAAGATTAGCTTCTAGCAATAGATTAAGATTAGCTTCTAGCAAAGTATCATGACCACCTAAATGTCAGGAGTAAATTTATAGAAATCAAAACTTTTTGTAATAAGGTGTTAGTATGTAATTCAATCCTTTCATCTCTTGATATTCAAATTGGACTTAAGGTATGATTTAAGTGTCAACCCTAATATGAATGTCCAATTTTAGGTGTATTTTTTACTATGTGCAATCTAACAATTTTTCATACATAAAAATCCTTTTATGTATCGATAATTGATTGTACATAAAACTCATTTTATGTATCATCAATACGTAGGCCTATGATTTTAATCATAACACAATTGTCAGAAGATCTTTTGAATATCTTTCTTTGTTACCAAGGAGGATAAATTTTATCTTGTTCAATCACTACCTTTATATATTTTGTGGTGCACCTAAAATTATTTATATAATTTTTTTAAGAGTATAAGCCTAGAATAAAAATCAAAGTGCATGACTTCATACATAAAATAATGTGTTGATTTCAAGTTTAGGGATCACCTACACCACTTTTCATATGAGAAGTCCATTGATACATGGTAACATTTTATATGGTTTCACATGATATCTTTTCATATGGTTTCTCATGGCATGTCAATTTAGTCATATGTTCCATAACATATACCCATATGTTCGTATAAATATCACCATATCAAATAGTGTATGAGATCACTGCATTCTTCCAGGAGATTGTGACACAATATATGTTAGTTTGCTCATGAATAATTGATATCCTATTTTCTCAATTATTCAATAAATAGGGATATTTAAAAATATGACTATATGTATAAATTATCTTATAATTATAATACCATTGTATTTTATTTATACATAATTATATTTCAAGAACTTTATCAATATAACATACATATATCAAACATATATATACACATTTATATTTAAAACTAAATTGATAAAGAGGCCAAAACATTATATTTTTATTGAATATGCTAAGATATGTAATATTCATACCATAATAACTGATTGTCTCTAAGGCATCCTATACTAATGCAAAGCCTTGCTTTCTTGGACACCATTCTTCAAGATCAGCATTCCATGCAAATCTTTGTGGAAATTCTTCATATGTCAAATTTTTTTCTTCCAGATACCTTTTTATTAGCCTCCATCCATGCCATAAATTTAGCTCGTTTAGAAGCAGCATGCCTTTTAGCAGAGTCAATAGACTCATATATAGTCTGTATAGAGAAACCTTTGCTCATTTGGAAGATTAAATGGCAACCTTCCAACAGGAGGATCTCGATAATTGATATCAAGGCCAAAAATTCTCCTAGCTGCTTCACAGGGGTATATATATCTACAGTCATAGTAATTATTAATCTCATCAACAGGAATATCTACACCATTGATATCCGTCTTTTGACATAAAGTGGCTGTCACTCGATCATGCCCTTTATTAACATATTTGAACAAATATTTTATGGACTTGGATTGATTGCGCCACTCCACATTTATATGAGCTTGATGTTTCTTAAGAAGTCTTGCATTGTATGGGACAACAAATCTTTTGTCAAGAATCACACCATTTTTTCTGTAGTTGAACCATTGTCCCTTCTTCTATAATGAGGATATCCATATTCATCTATGATTGTACTATCAGCAAGGTCTTTTAGAAATTATTTCCACCACTTTTCATTTTTCATGCACGGAGATTTAGCCTTAGCTGTTCTACAAGGATAATGTATCATAAGGCTCTTGACTAATTCATGTAAGTTTGGATCCTTCTATTTATCAGGAATTTCAACAAAAATGATTTTATTGATATCATTACTAGTAAGAAATCTATCTTTCGGATGTAGAAAGAGTAAAATATGAACATGTGGTAAGCCTCGATTTTTAAACTCAGTGGCATATACAACTATAATAAAAATATTTTAGTTAGATAACTAACATCAAATCAAACAACCACAAGAGATCATAATTATAAGAAAAAGACATATTTATAAAAGATAAGTAAATTACATACTAGCTTTTGTTCTTTCAAAAAAAGCTTCCATATTTCATATTATTTATCAAATTTCAGACCTTTATTAATTGATCAAGTTTGATTTTAAATATTTTGCTTAAAATATTAGCGCAATCTTCTGGCTTCAACCCTTAACTTTATACAAACCTTGTTATCTCTAGTCATTTTGGATTGCATGTAAACATTATAAAGAGATCTAGATATCCAGCCCATTTACATATTAATTACTTATGCATTTTGGTAATTTTGCATCATATATCTTGCTTCTCTGATGAATGATGATGCGAGTATCACACGTTTTCCTTTTGAAAATGGTTCAATTTCTCCCCTTAATATTGGTTCAGTCAGGCCCTTGTATGTTTCTACTCTTTAACTCTTTTTGATGAGATCGAATATATGACAATCTTTGTGGCTCAATCATGATATAAGCGTCTACTAAAAATTGTTGAAATAATTTTCTCCAATTTAATATAGTCGGAGCTTCATGACATCTGTCTTGTATCTTATAAGCAAAGAACTCTCTCATTGAGGCTTTATTCCTCTTTCTTGAATCGCTGATCTCTGCATCTTTTAATTGAATATCTATTCTATATCCATCTTCTACACTTGGAAACAACAAAGGATAATGTAAAGAGGCAGGTAAGATGGTTCAATGTCACTGATTCTATGTAAAATACCAAATTGTTTTTCAACAACAGTATCTCTTTCAGCATCACCGTAATCAATATAATAGATTATTTTGTGTGAAGTGTTAATTAAAAATCATCCAACAGTTAAAATCAAATATCGTTAATTTAATAGATTATATGAAACGATATCAATCACTTAATTATTACCTTTATCATCAATGATGTCAGTATCTTCTTCCTCGTCTTTGGCTATTCCAAATTCTAACATAAAGGGAAGATTTTACCATCATAAGAGTAAATTGTATATATGAAATAATAACATTATAGTATGATATAAATAGGTTTGGGGAATTAATAATAGCCACTTGTTTTCATGTCAAAAATTCTGTACGTTGATTGGATATTGTCATTGAAGATGATTTCTCTGTGTCTGGACTACTTTCATTCAACATTGTTTTATTCATGGTTGATGAATCCTGATCTGGTGGTATTCTCTCCATTGTGATTCTTTATCCCACTTGTAGTTGCAATGCAACAGCCTAGCCAGCCATGATTTTTGACAAAAACATTAAAGGAATTAAACTTTGTCCATGATTACTTTCATCCATTTGAACCACTTCACAAAAATCATTAAAATTCTTGCTACACAATATAATTATTAAGAAATAAAAATATTAAGATAAAAACATTAAAGATATAAGAGCGGAGCGTGGTATAAGCATGTTTTTACGTAAAAATTTCAATATTTCATAGGCATACATAAGATAAAACACTTTGGCCCCCTTATGTAAGAGTATAGTTATTTTCTATGTACGATTTTTTATATTTGCCCACATCATATTAATCAATAATATAAAAAAAATCTACCATATAAAAAAAGCCGTTTACCATAACAATACATTAAATTTACTCTTGCCCATCTAATTAAACAATTCCTCAATCTTTATGGCGAGAAAGGTAGCTTTTAACGTGGTTCAACCAAATTTGGGTAGCATCAAATCCTACGTCCATGGTAATGTATTATTTTGAATGTATTTTTATAGAGTTTCAGCATACAAGTTTTTCTCTCTTAATATTGACAAAGTTTCTGCATGTAGTAGCCCTCTCTCCCTTCAGAAGGCTCATTCCTCATATTTATAGATGAGTAAAGGTTACAATAGTAATTTCATATGCAGTAAATCTATTACATCAACATTTAATATACAAAACAGAATAAACAGATAGAATCCTGTTATTTGGCTGCTGTAGATTGTCTTCAGCAAGTGGGCCCAGTGTGTTCGTTGGGTAAGACATGAATTAGTCTTTGGTCCAGCAAGCTCCCTGGTCACTAGTTACACCCAGCTAGTCAGACTGTTCAGTTTGGTACTTACCCGTCTTTGAGATGGGGAGGTCAAGCTCGTTTTGTTAAGCAAGAGCTCGAGCTGAGGAGGTCCCTTTGCGACACAATTTGAAGACATAGCGATCTGAACATTCTTCGAGCTAGTCCTTTGCCACTTTCAAGCTGCTCGCAGGTCCATTTAGGACAAACCAATTTTCACATATAACATAAGCCCTCTAACTCTCAGCTCGCTTTGCGGGCTGGGAGTTGAGACTCTTCAGCTTCCGTTCAGACAAAGTCTTCTTCTGAGACTATCATTTCATTTGTTCTAGGCCGTGTTTCTAATGGCACGTGTCCTAATGACTACTGGTGAGTTAGCCTTAACCTTTTTCAAGGCAATAAATGATGATGGTTAGGCGGATGGATCTACATCCTTTGATGGAGTTGGTATTGGATTTATTTAAGAGATGGGAAATCCTTTCTACCTATGCACTGAGCAAACTATGAAGATTTCAGATAAACCTCCATTATTCCCGGCATTCCGGCCTTTATCCGAGGTATGCATGGTCTGCTGCATAGAGACCCTGAAGGTTTAGCTTCTCTAATAACATGGAGGGATCTCATATGGATCTTAGATTACATCCTCCCGATGTTACCGTGAGGCAATTGTTAGCCGGCTAAGTTCCTAGCACTTCCTAATTTGCTTTCTTCATGAATCTACTGAGGAGTTGGCGGTCGAAGAAAATAAGGAGCAATGGTGCTGCCGCCAGGGAAGCATAAAAGAAAAAAGTTAAGGACCTCGGTGGCTCACGGGCTCTAATCAGCTCATGTGAGGCCTTCTGTGGCCAGCTCTTCTTCTTAGTCATAGCTTTTTCCTTTGTATTTTGGTTAGTTTTTTACCTCGTTAAGGCCTTTTAATGAATAAAGTTTTCTTTTTGCAATCTCCATATGTCATCCTTGTTTCTCGTACAAGCATCGTTTAAACAATCTGTATAGACAGCGAATGCTTAGTCACAAGTGAGCTGTGAATTGAAACGACCTCATGCTCAGGCCGATCTCATGGCCAATTAAGTAGATAAGTTCACATGAGAGCTACAAAATAAGAGTAAGCGATCTCGTGCTCAGGCCAATCTTGTGGCCAACTAAGCAGATAAGTTTGCATGAGAGCTATGAAAAAAGAATGAGCGATCTCGTGCTTGGGCCGATCTCATGGCCAATTAAGTAGATAAGTTTGTATGAGAGCTACGAAATAAGAGTGAGCAATCTCATGCTCGAGCCAATCTCGTGGCCAATTAAGTAGATAAGTTCACATGAGAGCTGTAAAATAAGAGTGAGCGATCTCATGCTCAGACCGATCTTGTGGCCAATTAAGTAGATAAGTTCGCATGAGAGCTACGAAATAAGAGTGAGTGATCTCGTGCTTGAATAAAGAAGCAGTCGATCTTGTGCCCAAATAAAGAAGTGGTTGATCTTGTGGTTAGGGTAAGCTTGTGCCCAAATAAAGAAGTGGCCGATCTTGTGGCCAGGGCAATCATGTGCCTAAATAAAGAAGTAACCGATCTTATGGTTGGGGTGATCTTGTGCCCAAATAAAGAAGTGGCCAATCTTGTGGTCAGGGTGATCTTGTGCCCAAATAAAGAAGTGACCGATCTTGTGGTTAGGATGACTGATAACACAAGATTTCATGAATTTATTTGTCATCTCACTTAGTATTTTAAGGTCCAAAATTACTTATTTCCAGCTGTGTTAGTGTGTATTTATGATTTTGTGTCAATTGGAATCAATTTGGAAAATTCTGCATAATTGGCCATTTTAAGCAGTTTCTGTATTTTGGCCATATCTTGAGCTAAACTTGTCCAATTGAAGTGATTCTTATCTTGAAGGAAATCTAAGAGATATATCTACAACTTTCATGAATACTACAAGAACTAAATCTCACAATTGGTCATCCAAAATTGGAGCTTAAATCAGAATCAGAATACTGTCTTAGGCAGCTGACCTCTGTGCACTCAATTGACAATAACTGGAGTTATAGAGGTCCAATTAAGGTAAAACAAAGCCCAAATGGAATCTAAGACATAAAGCCATATCTCCTATGAAGACTTACAGACTTGAAAACATCAAATTTGGCATCAAAATGGAGCTAAAAGTTTTGATAGAAATGCTAATAAAATGGGCTCTGTAGAATTGGACTTTCAAGGCCCCAATTGGCATGGATCTTGAGCCCAATTGCACATCCTTTGATCCAGAAAACACTAGCCATCTAAAAACCCAAAAGAGAGCAAGAAAAGCAAAAGAAGCAGTCTGCTATAGCCACCACACATAGAAGGCAGAGGCTGCTAACCAGACTAGCCATCATGCCTACTCACCTATGCAGCTAGCTTCTCTTCTTTTCTACCCGAGTAGAGTCATTTGTTTTGCAAGTTTTTGATTGAGTTTTTATAGTAGTTTTAGGAGTAGTTCCTGGTAGCTTAGGTTAGCTCATTTTTCTTTGTGTTTTCTACCTCCATGGAAGGCTGAACCTGTAACTAGCACAAGGGATTAATAAAGC
>JANHAO010008228.1:0-19422 GCA_026873985.1 Saraca asoca | reverse complement strand
CGTTTGAATCAACGCGTTAGATTTATCCCCAATTCGTATTCCAACGGATTTAATCCGTTGGATTATCCGTTTGAATTTAATTTCCGTTAGAATTTTCCGTTGAAATTTTTAATTCCAACGCCAGGTTTTCTAACGGAACTAAATTCGTTGGAATTTCCGTTGGAGTGCCTTATTTCAACGAATTTTTCTAAAATTCCAACGAATTTTTTTCGTTGAAAATTCGATTTTTTCTTGTAGTGCTGAAGCATTAATTTATATTTAGAATGCATCAAATTTTAATTTATTAATAAGAGTTAGATTAAAATACTAATTCTTTAAAGTACAACAGACCTTCTTAAACTACATAGGCTACGAAGAATTTACCCCGAAAGTGTCTTTGAATTAAGCATGACTTATAATTTGGAGGGTGGGCTGTGTTTTAGCTTTATGTTTTTTCTATGAATCAAATTTTCACATTTGCTTATAATTCTAAGCAACCATATATAAGAGCCGCACACCCTTTAATATATATATAAGCATCAACAAACCAAAGTCATGGAAATATATATAAAAAAACACTTGAAAATTCCGTTAAAAGTAAAAAAAAAAAAAAGAGAAAAGAAAAATGACTTTCTCCTATACCAATCCCCCCACAATATGAAAAAGAAAATACAAAAGAAAAAAAAAACCATTTCAATAATATAAACTTTAGGTTTCTGCTGTTGGCTTTTGGGGCATGGGAATATCACCGCCATCTCCAACCACATTATCACCGCCACAATGCCCTACCACACTATCAAGCACCTTCCTCTTCGGCTTGGCCTCTTGCAGCATCAAAACGACGTCTCTCATGGACGGCCGGTCGGCGGGATTCCGGCTAGTGCAAAGCAACGCAATTCTAAGCATTTGTATCATCTCCTCCCTCACCGATCTGCATCCGGCTCCAACATTTTTGTCTAATATATCATCAATTCCATCCTTATTCTTTATCTTCGATTTAACCCAATCGACAATGCTGTTTCCGTCCCCGAATTCAGTGTCCACCGATCGTTTACCGCTTAGAATCTCCATTAACACTACTCCGTAACTGTAAATATCACTCTTCTCGTCTACCTGTAAGGTATATGCATATTCTGCAAAAACACATTAAAAATTATAATTTACTTAGAACTAAAAATAAGAAATAAAAGAAAATTATATTTATTTAAGCACAAAATTATAAGGGTGTATTAATATCATAATTCAACTCAAATAAGTTTTAAAAATGAGACCTTATGATATGAAAAGATGGGAATCCAAATTAAAGGGATGTCATTCTTTTACTTTGGGAACTCAAGTCAACATCCTAATAATTCAAAGTGATTTTGAGAATTGACAATATTCTTCTTAGTGGGCCCCATTAAATATACGCAGATCTTGCAAAAAGCATGTTGTGAAAGTGGGAAAAATAATAGTTTTAAAGGAAAAGACTCCTCATGCGCAACAGTGCACTCACTAACCATGCACCAAAAAATGGCAGTCCAAGCCTTCAAACAGAGGCGTGCTCAGTGTTCTCACCATGAAAGCTTTGGAATATCAGGCTCCCTCTCTCACTCAATGTTTCTCCTTTCTGTCCCCAACGCTCACACACAACTCACAATGTTAGGTGTAACACTCCAACCCCTTTCTTAAACAACTAATTAATAACGTTCTCTCTAACACATTTGTGAGCATCACGTAAATGTGGGAGAAAATAGATATAGAAGAGGAACTTCGCATTTATTCAAAAATATGATTTTTAAATTTTTAATACAACGAGGACATGATAAATAATTGAAAAAAATATACATTTAGTCACATATGCTATTATTCTAATTTTAATTTATCTATTTATAATTTAAAGTATTGTAAGGAGATAATCTATGATTTGTTTTGTCCATTTGTATTAATTTTTTTTTCTAAATCTAACAAAATTTATCATATACAAGTCATTTACTCCCTATTTTGGCTTTGATTGTATTTCAATTGTTTTTAATTTTTTTTTTGCCTAAATCTAAAATCTTAAGAGTTAAAGATAATTTTTTTTTTAAGATTTTAAATTTAGACAAAAGAAAAAATTGAGAATGATAAGAATGCAATTAGAGTTAGGTTATCATTAATCAAGAAGTACTGACTAGCATGTAATAGAATTTATAAGATTTAGACAAAAAATTAACATACATGGACAAACTATTAATGGTATAAATCATATGTTATTTTTTTATGACACTTTAAACAAGTAAATAAATTAAAATTAAGGTCAAATCACAAATGAATAAAGTGTATTTTTACCTAATTAATTTATCACTAGATAATATTTAATGACTTTAATTATAATATGTACTATGACACTTAAAAAAAAAAAAAGAAAAGTATCATAGAAAATATCCAACTTTACCGTATCGTTAAGAATGCTGCATAACTTCTAAGTTTAAATATAAGTATTATGCATACAATGGATAAAATAATTTTATGCTAGAAAAATTATAATAGTGTCTAATATTCCAGTAGGTTCTATATTATTTAAAAATCCCGGATGGTTCGCATTTTATATTATATCTAGATAGATAGATAGAGAGATAGATAGAGCGATAGATAGGTAGAATTATTCACTGCATATTCTCTTTTGCCCTTGCCACCTCAAAAGATGCACAAGTGAAGATGTCGAAAGAAGCAAATGACTCTGCTCTTTAGTTTGAACATTTTAATTTATAAGATCAAGATAATTTATGTTCCTTTTTCCATTTAATTTGTAGATAATCAGCACAATAAAATTAAAGATACCCAAATTAATCATCTTTTTATATTCACTTCTTTCTGTTCTTAAAAATTTATAAATACATATACTGCTATATATTTTTAAAACTTTTGAAAAAACATTTCATGATCTTCGTAATATTTTATTACAAGTTATAACCTTTATATAATTAAAAAAATATACAAATTTAATTGGTAGAATTATAAATTTTTATAACAAAAATTTTGTACAAATTTCTTTGGTAAACATTATCCATGTATAATCTTATGTTATAGGAATTTAACTAGAAAATTAGAATAATATAATACTAATAATAAAGCAAAAATTGAAGGAAGATTGACTCACCAGGGGCAATGTAGCCATAAGATCCAGCAATAACAGACATAGATTCATGGCTCTGAATCAACTTAGCCACTCCGAAATCGGCCACTCTTGCTTCCATCTCACCATCCAATAAAATGTTACTTGGCTTCACATCCCTATGCACTATCACCGGATCGCAATCATGATGAAGGTAACAAATCCCCTGCGCCACACCCAAAGCTATCTTATACCTTGTCAACCAATCAGAACCTCCCACCAAATTCACATTATTATTATTTTTTCCGTGCAACAAATCATCTAAATTCCCATTGGGCATGTACTCATACAGAAGCAGCGTGCTTTCCCTGTTGCTGCAGCACCCTAACAATCTCACTATGTTCCTGTGCCTCACATTTCCCAACACCTCCACCTCAGCCAGAACTCCTCTCCGCCGTCGGATCTTGTGGTTTCCCCACAGCTTCTTCACAGCTATGATTTCGCCACCTGGCATCTCCGCCTTGTAGACTGTTCCTGTGGATCCCATTCCGATGATCTTATCACTCATTGACAGGCACTCTAATACATCGTCAGCCGTGAAATTTAGCCTTTGGAATGCGGTTAATCTCCACGGTCCGATCTCGGGATCATCGTCGCTGAATCGACGGCTGTAATTCGCGTGGAAGCAGCGGGTCCCAGCGACCAGAACGAAAAGCCCGATACCGAATGCCGCCGCTATAATCCAAACGACTGCGCCGGCGGTTTTTTTCGGTTGCTGCTGCTTGTGAAGCTCCACCTCGTTATTCGCGGCGGCGAGCGAGTCCGCCGCGCATGGCTTCAATAAAACCCCGCCGCAGAGGCCTTCATTGCCGGAAAATGAAGACGGATGCAAGTTGGAGAAGATTGATCCGGTGGAAGGAATCGGTCCGGTTAACAAGTTAAAGGAGACGTTAAAATTTTCCAAGGTGGTGCAGTTGTTGAAGTTCGTGGGTATGGTACCCGTGAGGAAATTCTGGGAGAGGTCGACGTCGGTGATGGAAGGTAGTGCAGAGATTTCCCAAGGTATGATGCCCGTGATAGAATTCTTGCTCAGATTTAGCTGAATCAGTTTCTCACAGTGTCCAATATCCCATGGGATAGTACCGTTGAGAGAATTTCCTTGTAGTTCGATTCTGTATATGCTTTCGCAGCCGATGAAATCAGGGATCGGACCGACGATTTCGGAGTGACCAGCGGAAAAGACTTGAAGATTCGTCGCGTTCCATATATTATCTGGTAATGGGTTTTTGAAGGAGTTTCCGGAGATGTTGAGGTACGATAATTTGACGGCATTGCTGAAATCTTGAGGAATTTGACCCGTGAAGTAGTTGTTGCTCATGTCAACGAAGGTCAAGTTGGGAAGGAAGCCAAACCCAGACGGGATTGAACCGTTGAAATGGTTGTTCTGAATTCTGAGCCTCGTCAAGGAGGTGCAGTTTACGAGTGATGGTGGGAGAAAGTTGTCGAATTTGTTGTTGAAGAGAATGAGCTTGATGAGGTTGTTGCCCTTGCAAAGACTTGGGGGAATTGGACCTGTGAGTGAGTTTGTGGATACATCCAGTTTTTGCATTAACCCATTGGAGCCAAGCTTTTGTGGAAGAATTCCAGTTAGTGAATTGTTAAACAAATGTAGAGTGTTGAGGTTGGAAAGCTCGCCGATTCCTGGTGGGATTTCACCTGTGAGATTATTTTCCATTAAGCTCAAAATGGTTAGCTCTTTTAGCACGGTGAGTTCTGTAGGAATTGAACCAGTGAGCTGATTGTCTGAAAAATCAAGAGCTTTGAGAGCTTTCAAATTGCCTAAGCTTGGCGGGATTTCACCAGTTAAGTGATTCTTGAAGAGCAACAAAGTCTCCAGCATGGTCAGGTTGCCAAGTTCTGGTATCACAGTGCCTGTAAGGTTAGCAAAGGAGATATCTAAGTATTTGAGACCTGTTAAAAGTCCCAATTCTGCTGGTAATCCTCCTGAAAATTGATTGTATCCAATTTCCAACCGTTCTAGCTGAGCTAGGAAGCCTAATTGAGGTGGAATTGGACCTTCCAAGACATTACCAGCTAAGTAAAGGAACTTCAATCTGGGGAGACTGCCATAGCCTGATGGAATCCTGTCACTGAAGTAGCTACCACCAAGGTTCAGCTGCTCAAGAGACCGGAGTCTAATGAATTCTTGAGGCAGAGGACCAACGAAGTTGTTGCTGTAAGCATTGAAGACTGTTAAGAACTTGAGCTTTGAAATCCCGGGCGGGAAAGTTGAATTGAAGGAGTTGTGGCTGATATCTAGAGTCCTCAGCTCCGGAAGTTCAAAAATTGCTGCTTGTAAACTTCCACTGAAGTCATTTCCACTCAGATTCAAGTGGTTTAAACTCGTTAAGTACCGGATTTCGGGCGGAATTGTGCCAGAAAGATTGCGGTGAGAGAGGTCAAGGGTGGTGATTTTGGATGTTTTAGGGTGGCATGTGATACCTGACCATGAACACCAAACTGAGTCCTGGTAATTGGACTTAGATAAGGTGGAAGAAGGGTCCCAGTCATTGAGGTTAGACAAAGGGTCTAATAGAGAAGATTTTAGTGCAAGCAGAGAGATGAGTTGGATGGAGAGAGTGGTAGCAGAGGAAACTAGGTATGTTTGGCAAAAGAAAGAGAAGGTGAGAAAGAAAAGAAAAGGTTTCATGGTTTTGGGGTTTTGGGGATTGAGGTTGAGAGGAAGTTGTTGTTTAGAGAGGTAAATTTAAGGGATGGAAGGTTTTGATGAGGAAGAGAATTGCTTTTTTGGAGTGCAGGGTGCAGAGGGAGTTTCATCATTGTAATTTACTTGAGTGGGTTTTTGTTGGTGGACATGAGAGAAAGGGAGAGCTGAGAGAATGACAAAACTGCTACTTCTTCTACTTCCCCTTCTATATACCTCTACACTCGCAGGTCATGACTACTACTACTACTACTCCTTTATTCGCAGCACCCACATTTCACTTTCTCTCTCTCTCTCTCGCCTCAGTATTATACCTTTGTCTGATATCTATATATACTTTTTCATTTTGTTGAAATTCTTTTCCCCTTTTCTTTGGCTCCCACTTTTCATCATTCCCTTGTTTCCTTTATCTTTGGCTAACAAATTCATAAATATGTGCAAACAGTGTCAGTGTCTCTCACAGGATCCAATAAAGCCATATCATTTTCCCACCATATTCTTCTCAAAGGAATATTTAAACTAAATAAGCCATTTTCTTTTCCTTTAATTTCCTTCCTTTCTTTTTTTTTAAGTCTTTATTTTGTGCTTTCCCTTTCGGGTATTTTAGGGTTTTGGCTCTGTCTTTCACCCCTTCATATTCCAACATGGAGATTCAGGTGAGAACCTAGTTCCAAACACAGAAGCATGGACCACCAATATTCTTAAATTGGTATTGAAGCCTGTCTGCATAATTCCAGTCAGAATTGCATTGTCTTCATATCCCCCATATAAAGAACCATTCTTTCATATAATATGATTTTGGGACCAATTTTGGTGATCTTTGAATCCTTGTTTGCATACATATTGGTTACAAATGGAATAACCTTGCCAAACCTTTTCAGTTAAAAAAAAAGCCAAACAATTGCAAGCCATACAAATATTGTCCGTTAATCCACTTGCATTTTTGTCCTTTAAAATTGGCATCAACAAAGTTATACATGTGCGTAAACAAAACAATACTCAGAAAAAAAACGTATCAAAGAAATTGTCATCTAGGAGGTAAAGTCATAATCTTTGAGGTTGTAGGATTTGAACACACATTAGTTTACTGAAAACAAAAAAAGTCATATGCTTCATAATCTATTGTGTTTTATTATCATCACATATTTGATGCAAGAAATTTTTGATGCGCCAACGGGAATGGTATTCTATATATTGATCATGATTACAAATTCATAATTAGATCACGTGAGATTTTGAAGCTGTGAATCAATTAATTTTCAGATCCAAAACATATAGAAAATATATTCTCACAAATCGAAGTACATTGTATCATTAATTCATCAAAAATAATATACACATATCAAGCCGTTGCGTTTTATTAATGGTTTCTCCGATTTAAATTCAGTACCACCAAATCCTTAACAATTTATATAGTGCCTCCCAAAATTCAATTTGTTGCATATGCCGGCATTATCTATTTATGGGGGCACATATCAATGTTTTAAAGATTTAATCTAGCATTAAATCAAAAAAGTTATGAAATTATAATTTAATTGATCTAACTAATTAAATTGATAATTGAATTAGATGATATCATAAATATATATTTATATAAATTTATTAAAAAAATTAAATAATAGATATTTTATATGATAAATATAAGTTCATATTTTATATAAAAATGAAATAAATAAATAAATTTTTAATCAAATAAATATTAAATTTATTCTTTTTTAATTTTTGATCACATATAAATTTATTAGATCAATCTAATAAAAAAATTTAATTCATTCTTATAAGTTTAGATCAATTTGATTATTAAAATAATTTAAATTAAAAAATATAATAATTAGTGATTGAACTAATTGAATTATTCGGTCCTATCCGGTTTGCGGAACATTGACACATGTATAATAAGTTGTTGGTCATGATTTATTTTGAGAAGGCTTCTTTGAAATTAAAAAAAGGAAGTTGAGAGAAAGGGCAAAAAAAAAAAAAAAAACGTGTCCTCTGCTAGCTGCATGTTGGCGCGCTTGTTTTCGAAATTCAAGAAATAAATGTTTTGGATTTGTTAATATCATATTGATTAGTGAAAAAGAATATTTGCAGTTCTCTAACCAATTATGATGATGGGGTCATAGTTAATGCCAATTTAATAATAGTCTAATACTATATTATATTGTACACCGAATATACTTAGAATTGGTCACTTTTTGAGCAAAGTTTGACTTCGTTAAAGCATATCTATGATGAACATTTACTTTGTGTCATTAATGCTACTAAAGTATATATTAAGATAAGAATAAAGCTCGACACACAATCATCAATCCCAATTGTATTTTCTTATGACTAATATTACTTGCATTTTTTTTATTTCTTATATCAAAAAATTAATAATCTAATTTTTTTGAATGATTTTTTAATATAAAAAAAATACAAATAGCATTATTCTTTGGTGATTTAGTTGTGGATACAGCCGTCCAACATCTTTTTCTAGATTGAAAATATTTGTCTCAATCTTTATATTCATTGTTACTATTTCCAAGTGGTGTGTATTAGACGTATTTGCCCTAAGATTACATCATAATCTCCTTAAGTGCTTTCAGATAGGTCCGAGAAGATTAATTCATTATTAAACGTTTGCTTTAGGATGTCAAACGGAATATATATGTTAGGGTTCGGAGATAACAAATTAACAAGTGACAAGCATTATTGACAGCATTATTACGTGCTGCAGGTGGGACAAGGAAATGCTGATAATAAGGGATATATAACATTTTTATATGCTCACATCATATATATTACATCAAATTATCTATAATGAAGTACACCGTAAAAAAGTTAATTAAAAATTAACACTTTTTTTTTAAATTGATTCTTTTTAACACGTTCCATGTTAAAATAATTTAATATAAAATTATTTTGATTAAAAAGAAATATTTATATACTTAATTATAACATAGTCTTTACTCATATTTAATAGAATGAGGTCAGTATGATTTTAAATTTTTATAAAAATTAAAAAAATATAATTTTAATACATGTGAATATCATAAAACTAATATACGAATAAGGATGATGATTATATCCAAATCTAATAAATCTTAGTTGAATCAATGCATATTTATTAAATATATTAGATCTACTAATTAATGATTTAGATTTGAATCTAATCATTAAATATTTAATGGGTTTTAGATATTTTTTGATGTAAATTAGATCCGCTTGTTATAAAAAATACTAAATCCCAATCTCCTTTCTTCACTTTATCCATTACTCTTTGATGCTTTGTGTGTGTCATCACCCATTAGTAAGCATAAACTAATTTTTCTTTTTCTTTTTCTTTTCCATGTTATAAGACAATATCATTTTCAGATTTTTTTTTAATATTTTAACCCCACAGTAAGGGTTATGCTTGAAAAAATTATATGCATTTTAAAATTATATGAAAGAACTTTAATATTTATATCCTTCTCTTAATATTAGCATATATTATGATAATGTTATTGTGATTATTTAAATGATTGATATATATTCTTATTATTATATTCACATTTATTCTATAATAATGTAGTTATTAATAGTAATTTTTGTAGAACAATTATTAATAGTTGATAGATTTATAAAGGTTAATAGGTTAAGTCATGCCAAACTTTAAGTTTACAGTAGACTTATAAGTTACACCAAATTAAATAATTTTTATGTATGCCTAGCCTATTTTACGTAAAGTCTAATTTAGCCTAGGTTACTTTCATTTTTAGACAAAATATACATACATGATTAACTTATTTTTGTTTTAATATTTGTTTGATGCAAGGTTGTACTATTTTTTTAATATTTATTTGACACAAGTTTTTTTTAAATTTAATTAAAAGTTAGTTATCTCAAAATGTTTGTAGTTTGATTAATGTAACTTGAAATTGGATAATATAAAATAACATTTTGAAGGGCATAATATCAAAGACAAAATGTAATGAAAAATAAATAAATAAATAAATGAGCCCCAAATGAGTCAAATATTGATTTTTGAATCACGTCTAATTGGATCTCTATTGAGATTGGATCGTTAATGATTTTGATGTAGTGGATACTTATTGTGTATGGGTTTGATCGGTTCTAGTTTGAGTATGCCAAAATCCGATCCATTATCCTTCCTATCGATTCTAGTTTGAGTATGCCAAAATCAAATCTATTATCATTCCTCTCTCTCTCTCTATATATAATAATAATAATAATAATAATAATAATAATAATAAATCTAATGGCTGACTACTTTCTTTTGGGTATGAGTAAGGCTGTAAATGAGTCGAGCTAAACATTTGCTTATTCAAACTTGACAATTCTCGAGCTTGCAAAATTTAAACTTGGGTTCGACTATTAAACGAGCCTAATTGATCATAAACGAATTCTGATATATTTCATAGTTATTTTTAATAAATAATAATAAAAAAATGACAAAAAATTCTTGATACAAATTCATGATATCACATATACAAAATTTTATCCTAATAAATAAATATGCATAGAAAATAATCAAATCATAATGTATAAAGTACTTTAATTTATTACATAACCATAAATAACAATTTAAAAGATAATAAGATAGTTTATTCAAAATTCAAATTTTAAACAAATGTTAAAGAAGACCAATAGATAACTTCAAGTGTAGAAACAATAAGAAAATAAAGTGAAAAAAGCTAACTTTTTCTTAAAAGCTTAATAAAGAAATAGAGCTTATTTATTCTCACGAATATTATAAGTTTTATAATTTGGTGTTCGAGCTTAGCTTGTAAATTATATAAGTTTGACTCATTTAAGCTCAAATTTATTTAACTCGACCACGAATTGAGTTTTTTACGAGTCAAACTCGAATTACCTACTAATAGCTAGCTTCATTTATATCCTTAGATGTGAGAATGTGCATTGTTCGAAGTGAAACTCAGTATTTTTTGTGAAAACATGTAAAAGTGAAAATGTGAGAAAAAATGTAAAAATAACATGAGTGTACTTACACCTGTTTAATAGGAAGAATTAGTTACGTGTCACTTTTGTTATTGATATGTCAGTCTTGTAATTCATAAGACTTACACCTATTGAAAATTGTAATTTTCAATTTTAAGGATATTAAAAATTATATTGACCACAGCTAAACATAGAGATAACCATCACAAAAAATAAATCTTTTTAAAAAATTCATGAAACCAAGACCGTCATTAATTATAGATAAATCGTTGCTATGTTTATGTATCCCACAGTTTTAAAAAATTGTTATTAAATGTAAAAGAATCACCTTTAAATACTTTTTAATACTTGTATATGTGGTGATTTCGAAAATCGCTATAAAGTATATTAATCACTGTTAAATGTTAAATGTATAAAAAAATTGTCATTAAATATAAATTTTTTTTGTAATGATACAAATATTTCTCCTTGATGAAAAACATATATATATATATGATTGGCCTTCAAATGAATTACTTATTTGTTATATATTAATAAGTATAACAAAAGTTACGTAGCCATTCTTCTGATTTGCATGCATGAGTATTAACCCAACCCCAAAATTTAATTGTAACGTTATTTTCCCAAAAAATTTGATACTATCAAAGTCTTATAATTTTAATATATTTAAAAGAAACCAATAATTGGTTTTTTAAAAAAATATGATTTTATTAATAAATGGCACGATTAAAAATACATGAAGGTGAGAATCAATGATATATGTGTAAGATTTGATTCACTTCAATCAATAACCGTCATATTCATTTTACATGCAAATTTTGATAAAATGAATCTTTTAAAAATCGGACTAAACATTAAATTGAAAAGGCTATTAAGTCACGATTTGATTGATTCAACTTGTTAAATTAATAATTGAACAAGATAATGTTATAGTTAAGAAATTAAATATATTATATTAAATTACATAAAAAATTAACATACAGTATAATATGTAAATTTAAGTTTGTAATACATAAGAACTTATAAATCTAATAAATAAAAATCATCATAAGTTCTATAAGAAGTTAATAATTAATAAAATATTATACTTGTAGGCCATTCATTTGATGTATCTTTCAAAAACTTATTTTACAATTAAAAAAAATACAAAAAAACAATCCAATTTGAAGGAAAATTATAAAAAAGTAAAAATAAAAAAATTAAGTCGATCAAATTTTAAAACCGATTTTAGTTTATTGATTTTATCGATTCAATCCGATCTAATCATGAAAATAAAATAATTTTATAATTGAACCAAACTATATATATATCTATGCATTGATTTCTAATCTAACCTATTTGATCGACAAATTTGGTTTGATTTTCTAAATAGTGGATAAACTATCAACAACAATAAGCATATGCAATCATATAATTAATATTTCTTCTATTTAAAAATATATTTTACTATAAATTTAAGTTTCCTCAACAAAGATATACTCAATTTTGGATTGTTATAAAATGTTTTTAGACAAAGTCTGCGTAATATAAGTTTAAATCCAATGGTAGATGTTGTGAAAATTTTGTAATGCAAAAAGTTACACAATAATATAAGTATATTTTTACTTAGAATTTAAATTTAATTTATTGTAAATATAAATCAATTTTACATTATCATTTCCCTATGTGTTGTTATGTCATTATTAAAAAATTGTTAAAACTTTTTTATTGTTAGTAAAATTCTTAGTTGCTCTTTTTTTTTTTATATAATCTGACATCTTTTTATTGACTAATAATACAAAAGATTTTATAATGATAATAAATTAAATTTAAATTTGTTTGCTTAATGCCAACGTTAATTAATCCTCACCCTACGCTAGTTATACTTTTCTTAGCCTTAACACGCTATTGCTTTAAAAGGTGCCGCATCAATCAATAGGTGATAATTTAGAATAATTAATTATGTAGTTTGACAGATATTTTGTATGTATTAATAGCATGTTTTTCATTTTTTAGTTATTTCCTATCATTATATAGTTGAATTGGAATTTGGAAAAATAATTAAAAATAATAAATCTATATATTATTCGATTCCCAATCCAATCATTAAGATCCGGTTCATGAAAGCAATATAATCTAAATGTACTTCTTGAAATGTTGGAAAACTAATCAATTTCAATATTATTTGATAAATGTGTTTTTTGTAAGATCTTTTTCTTTTGATTTCGACACGTCGGTCTTATTCAAATGACAATACATCAACTTTACTTCTAATTAAACAATGACACAAAATTAATAAATTGAGATTTTAATATTTATTTATTTTTTTTAACTTTTTAAAAATTGAGGGAGAAAACATATTGATATTAAGCGTTGAGTAATCTCTTAGAATTAAGTTATTCTACAATTTAATTTTGTTTTAGATGTTATTTTTTATTTTTATTTTTCTTTTATTTTTTAAATTGATAAAAAATAAGAAGCAAAAAATTAGAAAATCAAATTTTAAAAATCTCAAAAAATTAAATTTCTACAATTATATCTATCATAAATTTTTAGTTTAAATTTAAATTTTTATTAATATTTTATTATTTATTTATTATTCATTTTTTTTACTTATGAGTTTTTGAAAATTTAGAGGTAGTACATTAGAAAATAAAATATTGATTAATCTCTAAAAATTAATTTTTTTATCATTATTTTTATGTCTAATATAAATTTCTATAAAATTATATTTTTTATAATCAGCAAAATTTTAAATGCTTCACGCAATAAGAAATAAATATTATTATTATTATTATTTGTTAAAACTTACAATTAGTTAGTATACTTTTAAATTATTTTATAATCATTACAAACACTATATGTGAATTTCATTTACTTTTCAACATAATTTATATGAACTAATAAATAGTTGATATTCATATTTTAGAACTAATCATCCATTGCACGGATATTATCCTAATACATATGTACTATACATACAAAATGCTAAAAGCTGTATCAATATAATATTAAGAAAATATAAAAGAAAAATATTCAAATAAGTTTAAATTTGATTTACTGTCATAATAAACCTTCACACTATTAGTAAATAGATGTTATGCCCTTAAAAAAAAGCTAAAGTAAATAACAATTTTTATAGAGTAAAATAGTTTTAACAATTTTTTAATGAAGTGATAACATAAAAATAAAAAATAGCGTAAAGTTGATTTATATTGACAATAGGTTAAATTCAAATATTTTTTTTGGTGTTGTTAGAATATTAGATATATTTATTTCCTATTATAGATTGTATCAATTATCATGATTTCCTCCTATATTAGAACTCTTAATTTAGCATATTAAAGACCTTAGAATTAACTTCTTAATTAGCTGTTTTCTTTATTTAGCATATGACTTTTGTGTGTAAAAAGCTTGTATAATTCCCTTAGAATTAGCTCCTTAATTAACTAGCTTTCTTATTTAGTATAGGACTTTTGTATATAAATAGCTTGTATATTTTATATTCAATATAGACAACAGAATACAATTCTTTATTCTGTTATGTAACTTCCAATTCTCTATTCTATTATGTGACTTGGTATCAGAGCCTAAAAAAGTGTGCTTTCACTGTTTTTCTGCTACATCTGCATCTTTTATCTCTCTTATCTTCTTTGCATTGTAGATTCTATGGATATTTACAAGCCTTTTGAAAGTACTTTTCCTAAATTGTTCATGAAAGATATTCAAGCTCTTTTACAACAACTACAACCAGAATTTAATAAATCTTCTTCTCAAGTCCTGTCTGTCACACCAAGTCCTTACACTGCATGGTTTTTTTATTCCACTTGTTATAACCATATGACCTCTGATTCATCTATTTCAAAACATAACTTGTTATTGAACCAACTGTTCATACTGTCGATAATTCAATTATACATCTTCAAAATATAAGAACAATCAACACACCTAAATTGTCTATCTTTGATGTTTTTCATGTTGCAAAAGTTTCTTTGAATCTTTTATCTGTTGGTCAATTATGTAAACTTGGTGTTCACATACATTTTTCAAGTCTGTAGGTTCCACAATTAGGGGAGATTTATTAGGAATGATAGTAGGCTGGTCTAAATTAGAATAGCTATCACCTAAAAAACTTCATCAAGAAAAACTTCATTATGGATGAGAACATTTTATGTTCCAAGATTTTGATATGATAAGAAATTTGAAGATGTTTTGAAAGATGATCCCAATAGCAATAACCTTTATGTTCAAAGCCATACCCCAAAAAACAACATAATCATGCCCTTAGCTTTAATTAATGTACTCATGAGGTTGAAGAAGAACAAAACAAGCACTACCAAAAACTTTAAGCATATGATAATCTAGAGGAAGATTATGTAAATGTTCATATGAAGAAACATTACCAATAACAGGAGATGGAAGGTGATTGATTGTGAAAATAGCAGTAAGAACAACATCTCCCCAAAAAATTTCAAGACAAGATGAGGAGATAAAAAAGGCTCTAATTCTATCTAAAATAAGTATGTGTTTCTTTTTGCACACCCATCTGGAGTCGAAGTTTTAGGGTAAGATCTTTGAACAATTATTCCATTGTGAGATAAAAATTGGGTGAGAGAAGTTTCTTTATATTCTATGGCATTACAATGCAAAGTATTTTGATTTTACAAAAAAAATTGAGTGGCAATCATATTTGTAAACTTTAAATATATAGAAGGCAACTCATATCTATTGCGTATTAGATATATCCATGTAAATTAAGAATAATTATCAACAAAAATCACAAAGTAATGTGAACCACCTATAGTAACATGGGGAGCAGGTCCCCAAATATTAGAATAAATCAAGTCAAAAGGAGTAGAAGAAACATAATCACTATTACAATAAAGGTAAATCATGATGTTTTGAAAGTTGACATGAAACACAATCAAAGTTTTCTAGTTTTACATGACCCAAACAACTACTGGAAATTAGGGATCTTAATTTAGAAATCGAAATATGACCTAAACGAGCATGCCAAATATTAGATATAATGGCTATAGTAACAATTTTAAAAAGAAGATGAATAGAGTTGAGCTTAAACAATTGACCAGCTTTATGCACAATTTTAAAGATCTCCCCTGTCTGTAAATTAGCTATGGAACCTACTGATCCTTTTTCTTCACCATCTACCCCTTTTCCTCTTCCTCCACCATTTTATCGATCTCTTCGTGTAAGTCAACCTTATGTTCTTCTTTGTGATTTTGTTTGTAGTTCTACTATTTTCACTTATGAACCTTGCATATATTGAGAGGCAAATTCTGATCCTCTTTGGTAGAAAGCAATGGTAGAAGAACTTCATGCTCTCACTAATACAGGTGCTCGGGATCTGGTAAATTTGCTTCCTGACAAATTTGTGGTTGACTATAAATGGGTTTGTAGAGTCAAGATGTGTGTAAATGGTTCCATAGAAAGATATAAAGCTAGACTTGTTGTCAAGGATTTTACACAAGAAAATGACATTAATTATGAGGAGACTTTTACTCTAATAGCTCGTCTTACTTTTGTACAGAGGCTTATTGCTATTGTTGTTGTTAAGCAATGGAAGTTATTTCAAATGGATGTTAAAGACACCTTTCTCAATGAGAACTTATTTGAAGAGGTGTACATGCAACCTCCTCCTTATTATCATCATCCACCTCATATATTGTGTTGCCCATGCAAGGCTATTTATGGACTTAAGCAAGTACCTTGAGCATGGTTTGCCAAATTTAACTTTACTATTTCTTGATTTGGCTTTGAATCTAGTCCTTATGATCATGCATTGCTTATTCGAAAGTTACTCGGGGTGTACATTACTTCTTCTTTATGTGGAAGATATGATTATTACTGGAGATGATTTATAGGGTGTACTGACCTCAAACCCTTTCTCAATCAATAATTTGAAATGAAAGATCTTAAACTTCTTAGTTTTTTCTTAGACTTGAGGTTTCATCTAATCAGATTGGATATTACTTGTCTGAAGTCAACTATGCTACTCATCTTGTTTCTTGTGTAGGTCTTATAGATTCTAAAATTGTACATACTCCTATGGAGCCTAAAGCTCATTTTTCAACTATTGATGGTACTCTCCTCAGTGATGACACTCTTTACCGTCAATTAGTTGGTAGCCTTATTTATCTTACTGTCACTCAATTAGACATTACCTATGTAATCCACATTATTAGTTAGTTTATGACTACTTTACGTATAACTTATTTTGCTGTTGTTTTATGTATCATTCGTAGGGATGGCAATTAACCCCAGTTGGAAGGGGATCTGACGGGGAATCCAAGATCGGAGAGGGGTTCGGGGAACGAGGACATGGATCGGGACGGTGAAAAAATTTTCCCCCGAAAAGATTTTGGGGTCGGGGTCGAGGATTACATTCCCTGCCTTGCTCTCCTCCCTATAATTTTTTTTTATTTTTTAAGAAATTTTTTTATATTTTTTCCTTCATAATCTATCTTATTTCTTATTTTTTTATTAAAATTTTTATTTTTATTTATTGTATTTTGATTATTTTTATATTTTTTTATTAATTTTATATTATTTAATAAAAAATAAATATTTAAAATTTTTAAAAAAATTTCTCACAGGTCCCCGCAGGGACGGGGATGGGGATGGGGAAAAATTCCCCAGCGGGGATCGGGGACGGGGACCCCATTCCCCGCCCCCGCCCCGTTGCCATTCCTAATCATTTGTCATGTTAAAGAGACAATGTTTCATGGACCTCATATTTCTAAGCATTCATATTTTGATTTATGAGCTTATTCTGATGTTGATAGGCCTAGTGACCCTGTAGACCGCCATTCTTATATCTCACTCTAGTACTAAGGTTGAATATAGAGCTTTTGCAAATATTGTTTTTGAACTTCTTTGATTGTAATGATTACTTCATGATATGGGGTTTTACATTCCTTTGCTACCTCCTTTCATTGTGATAATCGTAGTGCTATGCAGATTGCCCATAATGACGTCTTTCATAAGCGTATTAAGCACATTAAGAATGATTACCACTTTATACATCATCATATTCTCTATAGCATCATTCAACTCAATCTTGTTTTCTCCACGAATCAGATTGTTGATATCTTTACCAAGGCTCACTTCCTTAATCAGCTTCATGATCTAATTTCTAAAGTTTGAGGGGGGATATTAAAATATTAGAGTAATTTATTTCCTATTATAGATTGTATCAATTAGCATGATTTTTTCTTACGTCAGAGCCCTTAATTTAGTATATTAAGAGTCTTAAAATTAGCTCCTGAATTAATTATCTTCCTTATTTAACATGAGACTTTTGTGTATAAATTACTTGTATAATTCCCTTAGAATTAGTTCTTTAATTAGTTATTTTCCTTATTTAACATAAGACTTTTATGTATAAATAATTTGTATAATTCATGTATAATATAGACAATAAAATATAATTTTTTATTATATCTTGAACTTTTCATTCTCTATTCTATTATATAATAGGTGCTTCTAAAATTTTATATATATATATATATATATATATATTTAGTAAACTAACAAACTAGCCCCGAGAAATATATGATCTCAAATTAGTTCACCGAATATTTTTGTCGCACTTTATTCCAAACTATATCATTTTTCTCTTACACTTGTCCTACTATAAAGTTCAAACTCAAAATTATTGGATGGTCCTATGTGGCATCGCTAACATTTTAATATGGCATATAAGTCCTCCCATTCGACTATCACTTGGTTCACATGTAGGAAAGTTTTCTTTATCCTTTCTCTGTAATAATTGAAATCAAGATAGAAAACAAAGGAGAAAAAATTAGGAAAATTATACAAAATTTCTTTCAACTATTCACAATACATGTATAATCTTCTAAATTGTAAAAATATATAAATGACCCATTTCAACTTCATAAAAAATGTATTTAACCTTTCATATTAATTTTTTATTTACTAAATTAAACAAAATAATGTACTTATTATATGATTAATTAATACTGCAAAATAAATATTTATCCTTCAATTAAATTGATTGCTATGAATAAATTGGTGTTGGTGTATATTTTCAACTTCTTGGATTGAAGTTCCAACATCCATAAATAGTGAATTTTGGAATGAAAATACATTGAATTAGAGTTTTAAATTCACAAATAGTAGATTTTAAAGATAAAGATGCAATTTTATTGTTAATTAATCACGTGATAGGGAAATGATTATTTCATTAAATTTAGTAAATAAAAGAATAATAGAAGATATTAATTACGTAACTTATAAAATTTATGAGGTCATCTACATATTTTCATATTTTGAAGATTATATGTATATCGCAACTACTTGAAAGAGGTTATGTGTAATTTATCCAAAAAGTTATAACACAGAGGATTATTCAAGGATTTAGTTCTGAAAGGTGAGTTGTAAGTACAATAAATGAGAATCTCTTGGGATGGCTTTTGGATGGTGAAGAATGAGTACCTTGTGTTGAGTTTAAAATAGACAATGAAGAGCTTTAGTATGCATAACTTAGAAACATGATCACTAGACAGATGCAAAAATTTGATTCAGTGTTGAGTGAGTTGGTGTTTTGATAGTAGGGGTATTAAGTGGGTTTAAAGTGAAAGAATTTCGTAATAACAGAAGAAATTCAATAACACAATAAATGCCAGATCTGTAGGTGAACCTATAGCATATAATAATAGATTAAGGTTTAGAATTACCT
>JANHAO010008227.1:0-19432 GCA_026873985.1 Saraca asoca | reverse complement strand
CATTCTCTATAACCCTTTGAAAGGTCTGGTAAGCCTCCTCTCCATCCACCTGTAGCTCAAGGAAGCACCTGTCCATCTTGTTAACAGTCAGAACAGGCCTAATCCTTTCTCCAAGGGCCTGCCGAAGCACAGTTTCGGTTTGAACACAAACACCCTCAACACAATCAACCACCACTAGTGCTCCATCAGTAATACGAAGTGCCGCTGTGACCTCAGATGAGAAGTCAACGTGCCCAGGAGAGTCAATGAGATTTATGAGATATTCATTCCCTTGGCGATCCCCCTTGTAGTTCTTGAGAGCATCATCACTCATCTCATAGTAAAGTGAGATACCAGTAGACTTGATTGTGATACCACGCTCAGCTTCATCTGCACGGGTATCAGTCATTCGGACATCACCAGCAACTTCTTGTGCGATAATACCAGCAGCAGCCACAAGAGAATCAGTCAGGGTTGATTTACCTGCCATTCCAAAACCCCAACAGTGTTATTCGGACAAAATCAATGCTATTATAAGTGATGACATATGATCACAACAGCACTATGATTATCAGCAAAATAGTTGCATATAAAGCATGGTAAATGCCATCTATGCGCATATCAAACATCCTAATCAGTATAAAGAAATTGAAAAACAAAATACTAAAATGATTTTTTATTTTGTTCTCAAATGTCAAAGGAACCATTAAAGACTTGTACAACAAAAGTTATTACTCTAATCACCTTACCGTTGAACAAAAACAAAAGCAAAATTAAATATTCTCCTCAAAACATTTAGGAAAAAAAATATAATAAGAATCAGACTAAAATATCAGAGGAAATAAATATTAACACAAATCAAAGCTGTCCTGATCAGTCAATAGACTCCATACCATGATCAACATGTGCAATAACAGACATATTGCGAATGTTGTGCTTGAAGTCCATAATACGACGAAGCTCATCAGCTGTGAACTTCACCTGCAAATTGACAAAATTCTCAAGTCAGATGACATGCAATCCATGTAAATTTACCAACTTAATAGACATGAAGTAAACTTCATTAATTTACCATCTTGACCAGTCCTTATTGTCCCCCCAAAAAATGAGTCAGTAGGATCTAAATTAATGAGACTGCAAAAAATGAAAGAAACAATAAGATAGCTGAACTGACAAAAAAAAAGAAAAAAAAGAAAAAGAAAAGAGGCGTGTCCTGAAGATAACTTTGCCAGATATAAAAAACACTAACATGAAAACATTAGCAAAATTATCATTTATATATCTAGAAGCAAATCAACAGCTAGCGGCTTACAAACGAATCATTGATTCACAAGGTTAATCAAGTTCCTTTCCAAAGGCACAAACTTTTAGCATTGCAGATTTGTTTGATATAAATGTGTGCGCCCATCTTAAATTCTAATGTATCCATTGTCATTATTACAAACAAAATCCAGTTCACCGCTGGGCGCAGCAAAAACATGTCATTAGTAAAACGAGAATCCAACTGAAAACATTAAACAGGGCATATATAATCACAATAAACTGAAAGAAGCTATATCCATCAACAACACAATCTCACTAAGCTAAAAGATTTTCAAACCGTATCAAACAATTTAGGTAAAAGCCTATACATAGATCTTCAGAAAACCCAATGGAAAACCATAAATAAAGTAGCATAGATCTGTTTGGAAAGACAGAACCGATTCAAAAATAAGAGAAAAGTCAGGAAGAAAGAAGTCAGTGTTATCACAGAAGACAGACCTGAAGAGCGAAGAGGCGGCGAGGGAAGAGCAGCTGCTTCAGTCTCTGTATGCGTATATTATTGTAAGAGACTAGAGAATGAGATATTTACGAGATTCAGAAACATGCCTAGGGAACCTCGTAGATGGGCTTCTGTTACCCATTGGACCGAATTGAAATGGGCTCTGATCTGTAATTGTTGTCAAAGCCCAATATATTTCTAGGCTCCAAGTCGGGGTTTATGGGCCACTTTGGAGATTTCTCTGGGATTGTTTAGTGATGCTGTGAAAACCAAAATTTCATTTTGTTTTTTCTACACCGTCTAACAAAAGATGTAGAATTTATAATGGGATTAATTTTTTTTTTAAGAAGTTGTGAAAGTAGAAATAGAATATAAAATGTAAAAATAATAGAATTATTTTTTAAAAAAATTAAAGTTGTTTCATGGGACAAGAAATGTAAAACATCAAATAAATAAAACAAAACTTCCTGTTTTGTTTCAGAAATGAGGTCTCGGCTATACAAATTGCAAACTACTTTCTGCTGCATAGCATACAGAACTTCCCAACGCAAACGATTTTGAAAACTCTATTTATTAGCTGAGTAAATCTGCTGACGTTAGAAGCAGCAAGTTCCATTTGGCTTTTTTATTTGCCAAATGGCCAAATGGTCCTTAAACATTTTGTCAAACGCCTTGTATGCATTTCCACATGACAAGCAAAATGAATTTAAATTGCCAGCAAAGATAAAAACATATGAAGCCTTAAGCAAATAAAATAGAAAAATTACAGAAAGCATAAGGTGAAACAAAAATTTAATAACTATATATTCAACTTCTAAAATAGATATGCAATTGATAAAAAGTGATGTAGTTCAAAATGAACAATCATTGAATTGTAACTGATCAACTAGTTCAAGTATAGTAAATCATTGGAAGGTACCAATTCACATAGCATAATCAATTGACTTAGCAAACAGGTCAATTGGCCTAGATTCATATCTAGCAAATCATCTAAAGAACTCAGTTGAATGACTAACCTATATCATTGTTGGCAAGTATACACTCTACAATAAATCAAGTCATTCATAAAGAAATGGCCTAAGGTCACAATCAACCAATCAATTTATAGCACCACAAATGAGACTAAGCCCCCACAACAAGAGTGAGTCACTTAAAAGCAACAACTCGAGGTTGCATAAGACTATAGTTGATCAATGAGGCCTTAGACTAATAACAAGTTGATTAACTTAACCAAGAGCATGGCGATTAGGCCTATGGTTTACAAAAATAGCACACTAGAGAACTATAACAAACCGGCATACTCAGGACCACGCATGAATGGTGTGATTACATCTTCCAATTGTACAAAGTGAAAATCTTGCTCACGCCAACAATGCGTCGTGAACATAAGGACGTTCTTCATTTGCCCAAAAGCACAACAAATGGCGTGATTGACACTCATATAAACCTCCAAGTATCATTCTTACTCAACTCATTCACATTGCATATACTAAAACTTTGCTTTTGGAATTAATTTGAGTCTCGGAATGTGCTTGACGAACTATTTCTATCATGCACTATTAACTTTGTTCCCTGTTGTCATGGGCTAGTAGCTTTCTAGTCAGAATTGTGTAGTATATGCTTACAACTATTGGCTAACATGCAAGCTTTTCAACAAACTCAAATCATACTTGGATAGATAAACAAGGCATTGCAAAATATGTATAAGATGTCCGAAGGTAACATATCCAAGTAAACCGAAGCAATCAAATGACTGAACTTTAAGAACGCCCCACATATGTAGCCTCTAATACGCAACAGGCAATGGACAATTAAATAAGGAGAATGACAACTTTTTATTGATATATATCTTATTACATATATTAAAATGTGAAGGGAAGGCTTCAAACTGACACACTCCTAGATCCCTTAGACTAAGTGCTAATGAGCCTTGAACGAGCACCAAACTAGGCCCCAATATGCCTTGACAAGGGCCTAACAAGCTGTTAACACTTCCCCCCCTAAAGAATATTTTGAACCAAAAACTAAATGGCAAAAGTAGACAAAGTTTTTGTGAGTTGATATAAGGCTTTTTCTCATAGCTTATAGTGGAGATTTTGCGCCATCTTATACAGAAGTGAAGCTAAAAATGCAAGGAACACAACCATATGCTTTTCTACTTGCATTAGACAGGCGAATCATGCCAAAATTATATAAATGCCCCTGAAATGGGAAAAATTAGAAACAAAATACACAAGTTAGATTGTTCCCAAATTTAGGCTACAAGACCTCCATACAATGCTTGATTTTTTTCACAAAGTTTTGTGTCAAACTGAGCATATTTGTCCCTTAAATTATTCACAAGGCTGACTTGTGATATTCTCCCCCACTTAAGAAATGTCAATTTCTTCATTGACGTCTCAATTTGATGCAACTCCCATGAAGGTCTTTAGTTTGCTCCTTTCAAGCTACTCCTTCAAATTCTTTATGAGGGTCTTCACCCTGTTCTTATGAGCTACTCTCTCAATTGTTCCCATCTTGTCTCTTTAAGCCAACGTAACTTATGGACTTTTGAAAAGATGACACCCTCAACCTGAGATAGCATCAGGATAGTCTTTAGTCTGCTGCTCATTAGCTCTTCCCTTAACTTTTTCTTTGCTTGTCTCATTGAGTTGGCTCTATCAAAAATAATGTTACCTTTGCAGACTTTAGTAAGCTTCCTCTATTACTTGAAAATTTTGTTGCTTTTACAGACTTTGGGGAGCTTCCTTTGAAACTTGACAATATTTTACTACTTCCATAGACTTGAATGCTCACTACCTCTATAGCTCGCATATGCTACATCTGTAGCTTTTGGTTTGCTACCTCTATAGCTTGTGTGCAAGCTTAGTATTCAGAACTCTAGTACCAAAGATGCCCTATATCTAATGTCTTATACACCAATGTGAAACATAAAACTAATCCTTTGGTTCTAAGTTTGCTTGCATTGGGTTTGACAATTCCTCACACTTCACTATACCCTTTGATTGAATCCTTTAACCCTCTCTCAATTGATACCCTTTAACATCTTGACGATCATAACCCTTTTGGAGTTGATGCTCTCTAGCACTGTGGTCTTCATGACCTGTCATAAATTTGTACTTTCTAGTACTAGTGTTTTAAAGTTAAACACTCTTGTATTGTAGTGCTTACAACCACTCATATAAAGATCAATGCCCTCTGACACCTCTAGAGTGACATCCTTTGATGTTTTGGCCATTACAACCTATTTCATGCACATCATCTAATGGCTCCCCCACCTTTGCTTGGAAGGGTTGAACATAAAGTAGTCCATCACTCTAGCTTAAGCACTGCATGCTTATGCAATAGTAACCAAAGTCCATCTTGTGACTATGATGTGCTAGTTCCTTAGCATTTTGAATAATCCTTCTTGATCGCTTAGACTTATATATGATCATGCTCTCTGACATAATCTTAGACTCCTCTCATTGGATTCACTTGCCTGTTGCATCCCTCTAGATCTTTCAACCTTTTAATTATAGTGTGGTTGCGCATTCTTGCATGACCAAAGCTTTACTCTCTGGCTCTATTAACTGTTAACTTATTCCTCTAGATGTTGCTAAGCCTTTTGGCAAGACCAAGGCTTTTCCTGAAGCTTATTCCACTAGATGGTTTGCATTCCTTGAAATGCTACTATGAATAAATGTATAACCTAACTATCAAGCTGATCTACCCTACCTACCATGTCTTTTTATCCACCCATCATTCCTATTTGCTCCTTTGAGTATTTGGAGAGAACTTAGGTGCTTAATAAGACTTGGGCTTGGTGTGAAGCCAAGTTCTTATAACCAGTCGATCTATTTTTTTAGCAACTAGGCTCTAATACCAAAATGTTAGGGATTGGTAACTTTTTAGCCAAAATTGTACGACCCGTGCTTGCCATTCTCGGCCAATATGCTAGCATTCCGACAAACTCAAGCCATACTTAGATAGATAAACGGGGTATTACAGACTATGCATAACATATTCGGAGGAAACATAAGCAAATCAATCAAAACAACTAAACAATCGGGTCTTAGGAATGCCCCACATAAGTAGCTTTTATGCGTGATAGGCAATGGACAATTGAATAGGGAGAGAGACAACTCCATTTTACTTATATACACCTCATTACATTGATTAGAGTGTATAAGGGAGGCTTCCACTGATACACTTCTAGATCCCCTAGACTAAGTGCCAACGAACCCCAAATAAGCACCCAACAAGGCCTCAATGTGCCCTTGACAAGTGTTCAACAAGCTACTGGTGCTTCCCCTTAAAGAGTATTTTAAGCCAAAGACTTAATGGTAAAAGTAGACATATTTTTTTTAGTTGATATAAGGCTTTTTCTCATAGCTCGCGATAAAGATTTTGTACCATTTTATACAAGTGCGAAGCTAAAAATGCATGGAATGGAACCATGAGCTTTTCTACTTACATTGGCCAAGTGAACCATACCCAAATTATATAAATGCCCCTAAAATAGGAAAAAATAAAAAAAAAATAGTACACAAGTCAAATTGCTTCCAAATTTGAGCTATAAGGCCTTTATACAATGCTTGATTTTTACACAATGTTTTGTGTCAAATTGAGCATATTTTCTTTCTCAAATCATTCATAAGGCTGACTTGTGATACTTGTATGGGTTACCTTGCCACCGTATGTGACCTTTCTCTATTGATCTACTTTAATTGAAGAGTTTCATTTAATGTTGTTTGTGACTTTTCCAACCACCACAATATCAAGGCAGTCTTGTTTTTGTTCTACTCATGTTCCATTGTCATTAAAAGAACACCATTATCACAAAAGGGAGTGAGAAGAACAGCGTTGAGATCAAATGGCAGAAGAAGCTTGAATAATTGTTGCTGTGCTTGAGCATGATACTTTGGTTAAGTAAGTCTGTCAATTGTAAGAGGAACAGGAAGCTTTTCATCAAGCACAAACTCAACCAGTCTTCCCTCCACCACCTCCTTAATTGTTAAGTCTTATTCTTATAAAAATTAACCTTGTCTCAATTCAAATTCTGATCACCTTCTTCTTCCATCCTTAGCTCATTCTACTATACAATCTATCCCAAGGTTGGTAGATCCATCAGCCACATCAAATCCCTATTCAGCTCGAGCAAGCTTTAAACCCTATCGTTCCTAGTCTAATGAACACCATCACTAACCCAATATAGAACCACTAGTATTTTCAAGCACAAAACCCTTAAATCTAGAATCCTTAAGTACTATTCTACAAATTGTCAATCCAATTCCACCAAATCTAAATGTTCCTAATCATTATCAACAAATCCACACTAATCGCATTTAAGAGCCATATAATCTAATATGCCTAGCCATTGATCTCACCTAAAGTCGAACACAAAGTTCTTACTAACCTTCCTTTTGCCACAAGGATAGTAACTTATTCACCCCGACTGCAATGGCTACACTGTTGCCTAACCATTAACCCATATTAGGTTTTATGACAGAGCAACAGACCCGCAAGAACACTGGGAAGCTTTTTAGGCATCCATACTATTGTCCGAAGCCCTGGATGTTATCATGTGTCAGACCTTCTCGATGACATTGAAAAAAACCCAATAGAGATGGTTCATGGGGTGTTCCCACCAGTTGGCTGACAGTTTTTAATAGCTGGCTAAAGTATTCTCCACTCATTTCATGACTTGTCGAGTGCTCAAAAAAACATCGGTTGCTCTAATTAGCTTTCAACATTAATGATAAAAGACTTTAAAGGAGTATCTCATTCATTTCAATACCTTAGCCTTGGAAATCAATGACCTCAGTGGAGGGGTAGTAGTGTACTAGATCAGTTTAGGATTGCAGTTAGGCACTTCTCCATGCCTATGGCAAAATGCCCATCTATTAGAAAAATATATAAATACTGAAGAAGTGGAGCTTGCATGAAAATAGGTTGAGTGGAACTAATTGGATAGCATACCTTTAATAAAAAAGGCTAGTGAAGCATGAGGAAAAATTATAAAGTATGAACGGAACCACAAGCAATATTGTAGCTCTTTAGAAGACAATAAAAAACATGTAAAATTCAAACATTCATCCTGAAGCATACTGATCTCCACATGGAACGATTGGCCAAAAAGCCAAAAGATGATCGACTCTCTAGCCAATAAGAAATATTCGACATTTACCTAAAACTAAGGGATCTACTTATAAAAACATGACAATACTATCCTTCACTTTCACAAACACACTAATCTATATGATATTAGTAAAAATTGGAACCAAGCAGAAGGCTAGCGAAAGCCCAGGGAAAGCTAGACCTGACTAGCAACGAGTTCATCAGATCGTTATATAGAGGCTTTTAGCTCATGCAATCCTCAAGCTCGCTAAACAAACAAGCTCAAAGTCGGATACCAGTTGCACTTTTGATGAGCAAGCTCAAGCCCACAGCAACACAGCCTCGTTCAGCTGGAAGCTTGCTAAAGTCAAGCATAAAGTCAACAAACAACTTGCACCGCCATCCTATAAATACGCCAACAAACCCCACTTACAAAAATAGCCTTGAGAAGCCAGTCCCTAGTACCCTAGGTAGTCTTGTATACTTAATATTTGATGGAATAGATGTACAGTTAATTTTGTTCCATTTGTACCCCTCCATGCTCCTATAAATGGGGGGCTAGGATCATTGTAAAAAAAAAAGAGGAGAGTGTGGAATAAGAAACTAGTAGAAACTCTGCTCTGTAAACATTTCTTCAATATAATAAAAATACCTCATGGACATAGGATCTGGTGCAGTCCAGATTTGGCCAAACCATGTTAAACCCCATGTATTTCTCCTCCTCTTCCCTCTTCGCCTTCTCACCATTCAACGCCCCTTCCTTGCTTCCGTGATTGGAGAATGGCTTGGGTCTTCTAAGAAATCCTTCTGTTGGTCGGATTTGAATTTAACCAAAATCTACCATCAACATTTTGGCACACCTGATGGGACCCTTTTGTTCTCTGGTCCTCTCTCTGATTGATTTCGTTTAGGTTGAAATGACAAGAGGAAAGGCCACCAAGAAGTCGGATGTTGTCACCAATCGATTGGAAGGTCATATTGCTAGTTCCTTTACCATCAGAACCATCAACGATCTGGCCTCCTCGACTCACCGCCCCCCTGGCACTATCAACCAGGTAGACGAAGCCCAAGCATGGCGCCAGTACCGGGAAGTACTCAAAGACTCAATGAAGAGGATGGTTGAAACATTTCAAATGCTAGCTCAGCTTCAAGCCCAAAACGTGCAAAGACAAATGGAGGTCGTCACACCTGGAATCATCCCTCAGCAACAGGGAGTTGCAACTTCAAACAGAGCCAATTGTGAGCATGTCTCAGACCATTCCCCCCATGATGAGGAGGATATGAGAAGTTGCTTGGACTCCAGTCAAAAGTCTAAGGGATTGCCATTGATGGTGGAGGAATTATTCCATAGGGTAAAATAACTAGAAGCACACCCCCAAACTCAAGGTAATCAAGGGCATACCAAGAAACGAACTCCTTTCTCCAGGAAGATCGAAATGGAGCCCCTTCCTCAGAAGCTCAAAATTCCCACATTTCCGTTTTATAATGGAAACAACAATCCACACAATCACCTGGATATGTTCAACGATCAAATGGATCTTCGAATAAACAACCCTTTGATTAAGTGCCGTGTCTTTCCCATCACCCTAGGGGACGCCCCTCGAGCCTGGTTCAGAAACCTCTTGGCCCGTAGTATTAGCAGCTGGGAAGAATGTCAGTAGAAATTTCTTGACCACTATAAGGCACTGAAGAGGCAGCTCACACCTCCTTGCCACCTTGCCATGATCTTTCAACATAGGCATGAGTCTTTAAAAGATTACATTGCTCGTTTCAGACGTGAGATTGACAGTGTGGAAAACCCATTTAATGAAAGTATTTTGATGATGATATCTACTGGTCTACGTAAAGATGGTAAGCTGTATAAAAGCATATACAAATCCCTAGTGGTAGACTTGAGAGAATTCTATGATCATGCCACCAAACAACTCAGGTGGGAGGAGACATTTGGTATGAAGAAACTGAAATCGAATAGCCCTGGTCGGGGCAAGAGGAAGAGTAGCAGTGAGGACGTGAAGAGTGTCCCTAATTCCCAGCTCGCAAAGAAGGCCAAGGCCGAGCGTCTTCAGCAGTCATCTCATAACAAGCACTACAGTGTCTTATCAGATACTCTTGATAGAATCTATATAGCAAAAAGGAATAAAAAGGACTTTGTGACTCTTGCTCCCTTACGGGTAACTCATGTGGGTAGAAACATGAACAAATTTTGTGTATATCACAACGAAATGGGACACAACACTTTAGACTGTCGAGCTCTCAGAGATACCATTGAGGGTCTGATCAAGAAAGGGCATTTGAGAGAATATGTGTTGTGACCTGTGGCACAGTAGCCTTCTCGACCTCAACGAGACCTTGAGCAAGAATAGCCAGCTATAGTAAGAACTATATACTGAGCTTGTAATATGATATGCAGAAACGTCTCAAAACTTTTATAGATTGATTTATATAAGGTCTTTTGAAAAATTCTGGGAAGTGCATGACTCGATTTTAAGGTTTTAAGAAATACATGCTTTTTAAATCAAGCCTCGAATTACGGTCGAGCTTCACTTCACAGCTTTCATATGATCAAACTTCGCAGCTTTCATGTGATCAAACTTTGTAGCTTTCATGCGATTAAACTTCATAGCTTTCATGTGATTGAACCTCACAGCTCTCATACGATCTAAAAGCTCGTGTATGTGAGCAACTTTCTTAACCACCACATGCACGCAGCATCCTCACCATGCATAGGAGCAACTTTCTTAGCCACTGTGGGCATGTGTGCAATTAAAAGCTTGCGTGTACGAGCAACTTTCTTAGCTACCATGCACATGCAGTGACTTTATTACACGTATGAGCAACTTTCTTAGCCACCGTGCATTGCAACCCTCACCATGCGTACGAGTAACTTTCTTGGCCAATGTGTGTATGTATGTAATTAAAAGCTCACATGTATGAGTAACTTTTTTAGCCACCGTGCACGTGCAGCAACTTGACTGCATGTATGAGTAACTTTCTTAGCCATCGTACGTTGTAACCCTTATCATGCGTATGAGCAACTTTCTTAGCCATCATATGCACATGACCTAAACTTCACAGCTATCATGCGAACTAAATCTCATAGCTATCATGTGACCCAAACTTCGTAGCTATCATGCGAACTAAATCCCACAGCTCTCATGCGACCATAAGCCCTAGCATCTTTTGATTTGTTCATATATCACTTATTTACGTTCAAGTCAAAATTATTGATTGATAAAAGGTATTGCCAATTGGTTACTTGATTATTTCTATACAGAATTAACATTTGTTGTCTAAGAATTACAGGACAGAATAGTTGAACATTGAAAGAAGAAGAAGATTTTATTCAATAAAAAGCCTCAACAAGGTACATATACATTGCCAAAAGCCAAGATACAAGTCAGAAAAATTGCCTTAAAAAAAAGGAGAGAGAGCTGGCTCCCTTAGAAGAAAGACTGGCACATAAGAGGAAAGCTCCCAATCAGAAGGCAAGCCACCGAAGGAAGAGCCTCAATCGATTGAAAGTTCACCGACCCACCCAAGCCTTCAGTTTTCTTCATCCAACCTTGACTCTTGGAGGTGAGAAAATCCAAAAAAAATCCACCAGAGTGGCAGAAAAGGAGAAACCTCATAAATATGAGGACATAATCCGAGATCCGTATGAGATTCCTCCACATTACAAGAAAAGTATGGACTTTAAAGCTCCTTATGCAGCAGACCACACATGCTTCACTTGAAGGGCAGAACATCAGGATATTAGGGGGTTTATCTGAAACAACCATTTTAACACTCTCTAAAAAAAGAAGTAAAATTCCTGTGCTTTATATAGGACTCAACCTGAAGGAATCGAAGGATCTGGAAGGGAATCCCTAACTGCTCTTATTTAATGATTTGAAGGATAATGAGGCCAATGCACTAATGACCATGATACGAGTTTGACCTGGAGAAACGAAACGACAAAGGCAGTTTAAAAGACTTTAACTGCATAATCATCTATGATCGATACTAGAAACATCTTTTGGACTTGGGACCGGAGTGGGATGGATAAAGGCCCAGCCATAAAACATGTCCATAAAGTTCTTGAAGTATCATAGAGCTTCATTTCACTAGAATGCACCTCACAAAGGAAAGCAAATACGCAAGATAAAGACTTGTGATATGTTACCATTATACATAGTCCTACCAGCGAAAGTCTAATTCCCACCTCACAAAGTGAACTGAGAGTTGGGGGCTAATGATATCAGTAGAAATTGGAACCAAGCAGAAGGCTGGCGAAAGCCCAGGGAAAACTAGACCTGACCCTGCAATGAGTTCGCTAGATTGCTGTATGGAGGCTTTCAGCTCGTGGAATCCTTGAGCTCACTGAATGAACGAGCTCAAAGTCGAATATCAGTCGCACTTTTGACAAGCAAGCTTAAACCCGTAACAACACAGCCTTGTTCAACTGGAAGCTCACTAAAGTTAAGCATAAAGGCAACAAACAATTTGCACTGCCATCCTACAAATATAGCCAACATGCCCCACTTGTAGAAGATAGCCTGCAAAACCCAGTGCCTAGTACCCTAGGCAATCTTGTATACTTAATATTTGATGTAACAGATGTACAGTTAATTTAGTTCCATTTGTACCCCTCCATGCTCCTATAAATGGGGGGCTAGGATCATTGTAAAAAAAAGAGGAGAGTGTGGAATAAGAAACTAGCAGAAACTCTACTTTGTAAACATTTCTTCAATATAATAAAAATACCTCCATGGACGTAAGATCTGGTGCCGTCCGGATTTGGCCGAACCATGTTAAACCTCGTGTATTTCTCCTCCCCTTCCCTCTTCGCTTTCTCTCCATTCAATGCCCCTTCCTTGCTTCCGTGACCGGAGAACGGCTCGAGTCCTCTAAGAACTCCTTCCGTTGGTCAGATTTGGATTGAACCAAAATCCTCCGTTAACACTATGCTTCTCTTGAATGATCACGAACTTAAACATTGGAGTATGCTTGATGGATCCACCTTTACTTTGCATAACTAGCTCTATTTATTGTAAGATCTTTAGGTTATGATCGGTTGACTTACGTGAGATGAGCTCACACTAGTAAAAAAAATGTAAAAATGAAAGTGACAAAGATTCAAAATTATAAACTACGTGTCTGATCTATGAAATGGAGGGAAGAAAATAATGAAAAGCAATTGAAAATAAAAAAAAGATTAAGCTATGAGCTTAAAATCAAGCGCAAATAGTCTCTTGGCACTCAAAACTTGAGTAGTCCCTCAGCACTTCAAAGATCAAGTAGCCCTTCGACATGTAAATGACCAAGTAGTTGCTTGGCATGTGAAAGATTAAGTAGTCTCCTCAACATGTAAAAATTGAGTAGCCTCTTAGCATGTAAAGGACCAAGTAGTCCTCCTAGTGTGCAAAGCCCAAATAGTCCCTTTAAAATGCAAAAACTCGGCATGTAAATTACCAAGTAATCGCTCGACTTGTTAAAGCCCAAATAGTTCTTTGACACTTAAAGTTTGAGTAATTCTCTACATGTAAACAACCGAGCAATCCCCTCAATATGCAAAGCTCAAGCAGTCCCTTTAGCATACAAAGACCAAGTAGCCCATTGGCATGTAAACGACTGAGTAGTTGTTTAGCATGTCAAAGCTCAAATAGTCTATTGGCACTCAAGCCCGAGTAGTCCCTTGACTTGTAAATGATTGAGTAGTTGCTCGACATGTAAATGACCGAGCAGTCCCCTTAGCACATAAAAATCAAGCAGTTATTTAGCATGTAAAAGAGTAGTCCTCTTGGCATGCAAAAACTAAATAGCCCCTCGACATGTAAACGACTAAACAGTCTCTTTAGTATGCAAAGTCTAAAAATTCGCTCCAACACACAACCACTGAGTAGTTATTCAGCATGTAAAAGACCAAATAGTGCCCTTGGCATATAAAAATCAAGTATTCCCTTGGTATGTAAAAATCGAGTAGCCCCTTAGTATGTAAATGATCAAGTAGTCTCCTTAGCACACAAAGCCTAAACAGTCCCTTCAACACGTAAAGACCAAGTAGTTACTCAACATGTAAACAACCAAGCATTCCCCTCAGCACTCAAAGCTTATGTAGTCCTTCAGCACTTTAAAGCTTAAGTAATCCTTAGCATGTAAATGATCAAATAGTTGCTCAATATGTAAACTACCAAGTAGTTACTCGATATATAAAAGATTGAGCAGTCCTTTTGGCTTGAAAAATCTTGATTAATTCTTCAGTATGTAAAGCCCAAGTAGTTCCTTGGCAATTCAAGTATGAGTAGTTCCTCAATAATTAAAATAAGTATGATGAATGATAAAGTAACTCACAAATAAAAAATAAGATTAGAATAAAAATGAGTGACTCATCGGAGGTTGAAATAATATTGATTGACTCATTAGATTGAGCAATAAAAAGTAAAATAATGCAAGAAAGTGATCAACCTTTTGGAAGTCCTAGAAAATACCAACAAAATTAACAAAGTAAATGACCCATTTTAGATGCCAAAACATGAAAGCAAATCAAAGACAAAGGCAAAATGTTGAGTGACCACACAACAAAATTAACATTTGATTAAAAGAAAGTTATAAAACAATGAAAATATATCTAGTACAAAATATTCAAAATACATAAACATGATTAGTTAGATCCTTAATAGTTTTATTTTGATCAACCAACTCTATAGACAACTATTTATTAGCAGGCACATGGATAAGAGAAGTTGCTTTTGGTTAAACGATGACATATAGGTGCAGGGAGGCAAATGACATAAGTGAGAATGAACATTGTGGTTGGTCAACTAGCCCAAATGTAGTAGATCATCAAAAGGTACCAATTCATATTGCCATAATTAATCAATTTCGCCAGACATAACTAGTCAAATTACTTAGCAAATAAGTTAATCAGACTAAGTTTATATCTAGCAAATCATCTGAAGAACTCGATTGAATGACCAATCCAAATCATTATTGAAAAACACAGGTTTTGAAATAGACCAAGCCATTAAAAAAGAAATGGCCTAAGGCCATGATTGACTGATTGATCCGTAATATCGCAAGTGAGATCAAACTCCACAATAAAAGCAAGCCATTCAAAAGCAATAGTTTGAGGTTGCATGGAACTATAGTCAATCGTAAGGCCCTAGACCAACAACAAGTCAATCGACTTAAGTAAAAGCATGACCACTAGGCCCATGTTTAATAAAAGTAACCCACTAGAGGTCGATAATAAACTAGCACATTTAGGACCATACACAATGTTATGACTACATCTTTTAACTGTGTAAGGCAAGAATCTTACTACTGCTAATGATGCATCGTAAACATGTGGATGCTCTCCATCTTGCTCATGCATAAATGCGTCATGAACATAATGCATCAATGAGAATCTCCCAATGTGATTGACACCCATATAAACCTCTAGGCATAATTCTTACTTAACTTATTCATACTACACATATTAAAACTCTACTTTTGAAACTAACTTAAGCGTTAGAGTGTGCTCAGTGAAGCACTTCAATTGTGCAACACTACTGACCTTCTTCCCTATGCAAGTTATTTTGCCACTACGCACGACCCCTTTCCATTGATCTACTCCAATTAAAGAGTTTCCAAAAGAAACATAATTCATAAAAATTACATTCTTCAATCTTAAGTGAGAACCAAAAAAGGGAAAAATCCCTATCTGAACAAAACATATCAATGTCTAATTGGATCTTCTCTTTTTGGAGAGCCACTTGGAGTTCTGGCTTTTTTCTCTACTATTTGCTCATTTTCATTTAATTTTGATATTGGCATCAACATTAGGATAACTTGGTTCTTTTTGTTGCACTGATATCATCTGTTATGAGGTTTATTTGGTACATCTTTCCTTTATGAAGGTTTTTGGCTTCATAAAAGAAACTTGCGATCTCTATCTCTATCATAATCTTTGCCCAATTCTGGTAGATCTTTTAAGGCATCTATCTATTAGTGGGTTTCAAAAGTATTAGTTTTGTTTGTCAAAACTTGTCTTAGATTTTCTTCTTGTAGTATTTTATCTTTTATTTTTCTAGTCATTTGGGTTAGAATTTTGTGATATGGCTGAAGAATCTAAGGTTTCTATTAGCATACCATTTGTGCATTATGATGAAGATAGTTTAGATCTTAACCCTTCCAATCAATTTAAACCCCAAGGTATGGTCCTTGTGGGGAAGGTATGCATTAACAAAATCTTAAATAGATCTATGATTAAAGGTATGATCCAAAAAAGCTAGGATTTTGATGACTCCTTTTAATCGATGATGCTGGCCTTTTATTTCTGAGGGTATTTTCCAGAGCATTTTGATGAATTCTTTATGGAATATTTTGGGCAATTTGTTTAATGTGATGATATGGGATTAGTATATTAGTTTAATAGAGATTAATTTTAATCTAGTGGAGTTCAAATACATAATATTTTATTGGAGTATATGGATAAGGGAAATGCCAATAAAATTCGGGTGAAAATAGGTCAAGTTATGGATTAGGATCCTCCAATAATTAAAGGGTGTATTATAAGGTCCTTTATTCAAATGAGAATCAGATTGAATATTTCTAAATCTTTCTTGTTGGGAGAATGGATTCCAACAAATGGTAGTAAGATACAGGTTCATTTTTGTTATGAAAGGTGTTAGAATATTTGTTTTGGTTATAGGATTATTAGACATGAGATCCAATTTTTTAAAAAGCCAAGGGTACCACTAGAGGAATAGGCCATATATAGTAGAATTCTTATGTAGACCTCTCTAATAGAATGAAAAGAAAGAAATATGCTGATATACTAGAATAGATGTAGGGGCTTGTTAAAAATAGCACTAATCTAGATATTTCTTATGCTACTTAAGGCTTTAAGGGAAAAGATGCTATTAGCTATCAAGCTAAGTGTGAACAACAGGGTGTTTAAAATTGTGATTGTGATTATGGTAGTAAAGTGATTTTGGACAATTAGTTCTAAACAATCAGAAGTTGCATCAAGGGATTATCAATTAGGACTAAGGAGGAGATAGAAAACCTAATGATTTAGATACAAATAATTCTAATGATATATCAGGAGTTAGGATTATGAAGTCCAATGATTCAGATTTTACTACTAGTTTAGTTGGAGGCCCTAAGAGTGTTAAGTGTAGTATGATGGAGTATGAATAGTAGAAAAGATCAAAATTAAGAATTAATGAAGAGTTTCATCCAACTTTAGAAGAGATGAGTTTCTTGGAAGGTGAATTTTCTTTTAAATAGAATGAAAGGAAAGTTATTAAAGTATCTAAGTGGAAGAATAGAGCATAAAAAGCAATTTTTTATGGTGGTTGTCTTGTTGTGGTTAAAGAGGTGGGCCGTATCATGCCCTTGGAGATATGAAGTGTCTAGCATGGAATTGTTGGGATATTAACAAGGCCTTGACAATTTAGGCTTTGGAAGCCCTTATAAGGTCATATAGACCTAATTGTATTTTCTTATGTGAAACAAAGGTTACAGTCCATAAAATTGAGGAAATTATAAATTCTATTTGAATGGAAAATAGTTATTGTATTGCAACCAATGGAAGTAAAGAGGGGTTTGTCTATTTTTTAGAAGATGGATTTGGAGATAGTGAAAGGTAGAAATCGTTTAATTCATTGTAGTGTGAAAAAAAAGGGTGTAATTGTTAGATGGATTCTTACTGGTATATATGGGTCAATATATCGTGGAGATAAACATAAGTTATGGGATTAATTATATGAGTTACAAAAAGATATAGCTAAACCATGGCTAATTATGGTTACAAGAGGTAGGAGGCATTTAATAAGAAATTATGGTATTTGCTTTTGACTTTCTAATTGCAAAGGTTGTATGCATCATTGTTCATGATAAGTTAAATGAGGTGGCATTTCGAGAATCCTCACAAGGAGTGAGTTTTGTCACATCCCTCGGATGCCAAGGCATGGAAACTTTTTGCTTGCACCCATCTTGATTTTGCCTTAGAACTTAGAAACATACGACTAGGTCTATGTGCTGATAGATTCACTCTTTATGGTCAATTGGGTCAAACTTACTCATAATGGCTATAACTCTAACCCTTTTACAATCTCTTGCTATGGATTTATATGAAACAAGAGTATATGTTTCTTACTTTAATCATCCTTAGTCTAACTAACCTAAAGGCTAACATTAATGTCTACCTACAGCCACTAATAAATGACTTTAAGCAGTTATGGGGTAAAGGTGTCAAAACATATGATATTTCTTTAAAATGCAATTTCACCTTAAGGGTTGCATTAATATGGACAATTATGACTTTCCTATGTATAGGATGTTATTTGGTTGGTAAATACACGATAAGTTATCATGCCTTATTTATATGTAAAGCTCCAAGGCCTTCACATTGAAATATGGTTGTAAAAATTCTTTCTTCAACTGCCATTGATGTTAGCTCTTAGTGTCTCACCAATATAGAAAGTGGATGACATTTATAATAAGTTATCAACCATATAACGTGTTGTTTATAATTATCCTATGTTGTGAGGTTCAGTCAGTTACAGTCTATTCATGTGGAAGGTTCAAGGAGCGGCGTTTGTAAGTTTCTATAGCCTTAAATTGGGTCACAGGACCTTGGGGATCTATATTACAGGATACATTTGGTTAATTATGTGCCTATAGCACAATATTATGCTTCAGGTCCTAATTGACCAAATATTTCCTATGACATCGATGCCAGGATTCTTTCACCTAATTTAAGGTTATAGAAACTTATAAGCATGGCTTCTCCAACCTTCCACACAAACATATAGTAGTTGTTGACGGTCAATTTTAGTAATCAGTCAACCAAAGGTTCTGAAGTCCAAACTATTATAAAAGATGAGAAAATGCAGGAAGACAACAAGAGAAAGAAGAAAGAAAAATAGAATGATCACATAGGTTTTTAACATGGTTTGACTAAAGCCAATATGGCCCCTATGTCTACAGTGCTCGTATTTTGCTTTTGTATGGTTGCTTTACTATTCAAACTAGTAGAACAGAAATACAAATGTTTTCTCAATATTTTAACAGAGTTTCGGCATTTATTTCATTATCTCATTGTAATGATCTTTTCCCTCTATTTATAGAAGTGGGGAAGATTACAAGTGTAATTTAACAAATTATAAAACTATCATTACCGTCGCTACAGGCAATAAATGCTGGGCATTGAGTAATAAATACTGGGTAAATCATTGTCCATTTTTTGGGGTTAATTTGCCAAGTGGGAGTGTTTCAGATTGTTGATTGGACTTCTGGCACTCTGTAACTGTGCTTGGGGTGGTTTGCTTAGTGACCTGGGGTTACTGAATGATTCGAGCTCGCATTTGGGCAATCTGTTGGCTTGGCCTCTGCAGCTTTGCTCCAGGATGGGCCGGCCCCTTTTGCCTTGAGCTGGTCCATTGGGCCTGTTGGGTTTGGTGCAACCAAAGAGGGCAAAATTTTAAAAAAATTTCAGCAAAAGGCCTTCCCTTGGCCGCACCAAACAACCCTAAGATCCCACTGGTTTGAGGTCTCAAAGCATCCTAGATCAAATCTAGAGTGAAGGTGGAGCTTACTAACCTTTAGTCCAGCTCAAACACA
>JANHAO010008226.1:0-19456 GCA_026873985.1 Saraca asoca | reverse complement strand
CCTGTGGGATCGACCCGTACTCGCCGGTTCTGTGTTACAACTACGCCGTGCGCTTGTGGTTATTTTTAAAACGTGCAGTACTTTGTAGCTACATCAGCATCCTATCAGACTCCCAAGATAGGATTTTTTGTGATAGAAAGAGACAGAAAGGACTTCGGGATGCTTGTGCCTTCTAAGATCCCTTATAGGTAGAGGAACCATGAAGAGTTTTGTGCTTATCATAATGAAGCCGGCCATGGGACCTTGAATTATTAGGCCCTTAGAGACCTAATTGAAGACCTGATTAGAAGAGGTTGTCTAAGAGAGTATGTTATATGGCCCTAGGGCAGCGATCCCAGCATCCCCAGTGAGATGCCAGCCAAGAGCCAAGGGGCTCGATTAGAATTATACATTGATAATGTATTTTAAATTCAAGAGTTAATGTAGATACTTTTCTTTGTCCTTGTTGAAAGTTGTTTGCCAATTGGCTTGGTGTTGTTGTCTTCATCTCTCTTTGGTTTGCTTCCCATTATTAAATGTTCGTATTTCTTACAACTGGCATGTGGTTAACTCTTTCAAATCATTTGAGTGACTTTCTGCCGATCGCGGCCTCTGGTTCAGTTGAGGCCCCCCGGAGCTCATTCCGGAGATGACTTGATGAAGTAGCCAGTGTAGCTACGTGCTCGCTGAGGTGTGGAGGCATTATTAAACACTCACAATGCCAGCGTAGCTGCATGCTTGCTGAGGTGTAGAGGTACTATTAAACACTCAAAATCCAGTGTAGCTACGTGTTTGCTGAGGTGCGGAGGCACTATTAAACCCTCAAAATCTGGCAAAGAGCCATGAGCTCACACGAGCACAAGAATGCTATAAACTCATTACAGCTCTCATGCGAACAAATACTCTCAGCTTGCTAGTGATATCCTTCCAGGCACAGCTCGCATGTGACCTGTCCGAATCTTACTTATCATTGGTCAAGGCAACCATATGCTAAAGTTTATTGCACAAAAGTTACGGTCGATTGGCTATAAAAGCATTTCATTGATTTATAGCTACATACATCACCATCAGAAGCGAATGAAAGCATCCACTACAACATTTAGGAGCTATACAGAAAAGCTCATTCACTAAAGGCCTCTTTTAACAAGGTAAATTTACACTAGAGGAGGGAAATACAGAAACAAAAGCCAAAAGAGCCTAAAGCTGTAGTTGAAAGTAGAAAGCCAACTATCGGGAGACGAACTCCCACCAGCAAAAAGATCGGTAAGCCCGACCACTCCTGCTCATCCCTCATCAACTAGCGATTCTTCTTGGACCAGACCCAGTGCAATTCAAAAAGGCATCAGGAGTTTGGCTGGTAAGGTTAAAGCTCATGAAAAAATTGTGAAGAAGTAATTCAAGATTTGTATAAGATTCCCCCAAAGCCAGCATAAAGAGCTATCCAATGGGAGTCATGTGCAGTAGGCCATTCATGCCTTGATATCTTCTGCAGTAGGCCATACACATATCAAAAACCTTCATTAGAAGCCACGCCATCTGAAAAATGGGGGCCTTAACTTTGATACCCATTAGAGCACTCTATTGAGAAACCTGAAAAGCTTCATAAGTATTAAATAGGCCAGTTGGGTCCGCTGAAAGACCCAAAAGATAATTGGCTACCCCCAATCAAACGATCTGAAAGGAACAGGATTGCCATGCCAACGGCTAATGATCATGCTAAGAAGGGAGTATGGTTTAGTTCAGGTGAAGTGAAGTTTGAAGTGACTACACGATAGACTGAGCACCGAAGACTTTGACTAAGAAGACCTTCCCAAAATGAATTGCAACTCTTAGTCCATGAAGCAAACTGAGAGTTGGGGGCTAATGTTATCAGTAGAAATTGGCACTGGGTAGTGGGCTGGGAAAAACCCAGAAAAAGTTGAACCCGACTGAAAGATGAGCTCACCAGATTGCTGTGCAAAAGCCTAAAGCTCGCTGAAGACTCGAGCTTGTTGGCTGAATCAGTTTGAGGCCACGAGCCAACAGCAGCCCAGTATACGAGTTCCTGTTCGCTAGGATGCAGTCTCATCCAACCAGAAGCTCGCTGGAGTCAAGCATACAGCCAACAGACAACTTGCACTACCATTCTGCAAATACAGCCATAGGCCCACTTATAGGATGCAATCTGTAGAAGTCGACTTATAGGATTTAGTCTGTCCATTCTGTCCTGTACATTAAATGTTTGATGTAATAGATTTATTGTATGTAAAATTATAATTGTAACCTCCTCTTTTCTATAAATAGAAGGAAGGAGATGAACGTAAGAGAGACTAGAGCTACCATATTGAAACTTTGTAAAAATACTTTCAGATCAATACATTACTATAGACGTAGGGTCCGGTTCTATTTGAATTTGGCCAAACCATGTTAAAAGCTGCGTTTTTTTGCTGCTTTTCCTCTTCTTCTCGCCTTCTGCATTCATTTATCGCCTTGGAACCAGATTACAGCTTGAGATTCAAAAAGAATCTTCTATTAGCTGGAGTTTTGGTCCAGAACCAAATTCCACCATCAACAATCTTATCATCTTATATTTTCATCCCAAGCCATTTTATTATTAGTCGAAGGAATCCAAATCATAACATTTTTATCTCTATTTTATCTCCTACCAGCCTAACTGATCTTATTATATATACATCCATAACAAATCTTAAATATTGTTGTCAATGGACTTTTCTTTTTTAGTAATAAAAGTCATCTCCAACCAGCTGCCACACAACTCTATAACTTTAATTGCAACAAGGAGCTGCGTCATGGCTCTTCCACCTGAGTTAGACTCTAGCAATGACATATAACTACAAATTAAGCCATAATCGAATTATTGCTTTGTTTCCAACATCAGCTTTGAGGGTTAGGGTTTGAAATAAGATTTTCTTGAAATCTTGGAGTAGGATTAATATAAAATAAATCCGATACTTTAGGAATACTCACTTGCAAGGGAGGAAGCTGTGAGTAGCTTAGTTCGAGCTGGGTCATCACCGGCAAGCTGAACCAAGCTTGACTAGAAAACACACAGGAGGAGAGAAAATAAGCTACCGAGTTAAGCCAATAAAGGAAAGATGCTGGAGACATAATCGGAGAAGGATGGATGGCATGAGCTTACTGAACGAAAGAAAAATGATTGGCAGCATCGAGCAAAAAGGTGATCACAACAGCAATAGGGGAGACTTAAGTGTAGAATCGAATGCCTAAGCTAGAGAGAGAGAGAGAGAGGGTGACTAGAGGGAGAGGGACACTGGAGAGCTGGAAGGAAGGTGGCTGATGGCCGGAGATCGCCTAATGATGACAAGCCGAAGTGGATCACTGGCAAATGTTGAACAGGGGAGGGTTTGGTCAAAACGGATTGCACGAAGAAGAAAGCCAGTTAGGAAAAATTTATACATAAAAGGAAATGGGACAAATTGTAGTTTGACCCCATTGACTTACTTGTGTCTTCAAAGAGCTCCTTCAGGAAAAAAGGAAAAATTACCATATGACTTTAACAAAAAATTCTAAATTTCACTTTGGTCCTTCTGAATATATTTTCTATTATTATTATTATTATTATTATTACTATTATTATTTTAAGGTATTACATATAGTCGCTTAACAGAGTAGCAATAATGATCTCGAGGCATAGCAGACTAGCACTACATGGTCTCAAGACAAAGTTTACAGCAATGACCATGAGATTCACAATTGCTCGTGCATAGGAAAAATGAAACTCAAGCTTGAGTGAAGGATACTCGATGCTCAACTCCCATCAAAGCCATTGATGCAGGGGAAGCTATCATGAGGATACACTCGAATGAGGAGTCTTTAGAGAAGGAATATTGCTCGAGAAATGCTAACAGAGAATGCATTGATCATCGAAGAAGTTGCTATAAGGGTCACAAGAGACGAGCCATTATCATCTTCGAGGAGATAGCATTTGAGTGTACAAACCTAAGAGGGGTTATGAGGACCATGGTGCTAGGTTGCATCAACTTTGATAAACCATGATGGTCAAATGATACCACAAAAATGTCAATTCAGAGAGGGTTAGAAGGATTTGATCGAGTGTGAAGGTTACATAGTGAAAGTATAATGGATTGATCGAACACAGCGCAAGCAAACTTGTAAACAAGGTATAAGACTTAGAGTATGCCATATTTTGTGAGCAAGGTATAAGACCTGCACTTGAACAAGATATGAGACTTGCGTCTCTCACATCGGTGGTATGAGACATTTGGGACTATCTGTCAGTAGACGTCCAAAATACTAGGCATACAAGCTATGAAGGTAGCACATACTTATACTACAGAGGTTATGAGTAAAATTGGGAGTTGCAAAGGTAGTGAGTTGAATCAGGAGCTGTGTGTAGACAACGAGTCAATTCGAGAACTACAGAGGTAGTGAGTGGAATTGAGAGTTGTGCGGAGACAACAAGTCAAATCAAGAGTTGTGGGAGGATAGTGTGTTACAAGCTGCAGAGGTAGTGAGGCTAGCATAAGTTACAGAGCTAACAACCTGAATGCTACAGAAGTAGTGGGGTAGGTGAAATTACAAAAGCGACTAAGTCAGGAGAGCTGTGGCGATAGTGACATGTGAGTTTGTGTTAAGACAATAAAGTTAAATTTATAGAGGTAGAATACAAAGTCTAGAAAGGTAGCATCACTGAAGACATTGAAGTTGTAGAGGCAACTACCCAAAGTTTATGAAGGGAAAGCAAATGTGCAATGGCATGAGTTCAAGGAGACAGAGCCAAGAGGAAGTCTAAGGAAAGTTGAGGAACAGCAGACTGATGACGATCCTGAAAGCTATGTCAGGTTGAGGGTACCATTTATCAAAGTCTCTCGAATGATGTCAGCTCAAAGAGATAAGCAGAGCAGTAGAGGAAGTAGTTCGAGTGGAGTAGGCTGAAGACCCATATGAAGAGTCAAGAAGATAGCACTTGTAAGGAGAAACCTTCATGGAAGTTGTGTCAGACTAAGGCGTCAATAAGGGCATTGACATTTGAAGTAGGGGAAAATGTCACAAGTCGACTTTGTGAACCAATTTGGCAAGCAAATGCGCTCGATTTTGGACAAAATTTGGCATAAAAATCAAGCATAAAGAGGAGACCTTATGATGCAAATTTGGGAGAAAATGCATTTGTAGATTATTTTTCTGAATTTTTTTCGTTTTAGGGTATTTGTGTCTTTTTAGCATCGATCATTTATCTAATACGAGTAGAAAAATATGTGGTTGTGATTTTTGCATTTTTATCTTTGCGTCCATATAAGATAGCGCATTAAAACCCTTAAGAGTTAGAAGAAAAGTCCTTATGTCAATTGGAAAAAAGTATATTTATTCTTATCGATAGGGCTTTTACTTAAAATGATTTTTAAGGGGGCTAGTCAGTGACCTAATGAGCACTGTGACTCAGACTAGGTATCTGACTGTGGAGCTTAGATATATTCCCCCTATACACTTAAAACTATGTAATAAGGCATATAATAATAAAAATGAAGTCTTATCTCTCCTTATTTTAAAAAAAAATCTCTTTTTGATGTGCACTAAAAGCTTTTTGTGTAGTATGTTCTTTGAGATTCAATATGTGCCAATATTTCAACTACATATTTATGTTAATTTATGGATATGTTGTGTATGAAATTTTGATTGTATAAATGACAAAATTCTCAATATTTCAAATATCTATTTAAATATGACTCAAATTTATTAAAAGATTGACATGTTAATTAAGAATTGATGGGGCTGTTTGGGAAGCTATTTTTTTGTTTTCAAAAATAGTTTTTTTGTTCTACAAAAATAAAAAATTACAAAAATAAAAAAATCTGTTTGGTAATCTATTTTCAAAAATTATTTTTCAAAAACTATTTTTTAAAAGTGTAACTGAAAAAATAGTTTTCAGGAAACACCACAATAATGTTTTTCCTTATTTTTGTATAGAACTATTTTCAGATTTTTTTCAAAAATAAGAAAAATATTTATTTTTATTAATGATAAAATTATAAATAATATTAAATATATTTTTTTATCTTTAAAAATAAAAAAAAATATTTATTTTTAAAATTTATATCTAAATAAATTTTTTATTTTTTTATTTTAAAGAAATAATTTTTAAAAAATAATAAAATAAAAAACACCTGAAACCATTAAAAAGTACAGCCCAATCCACCTCAGGACGCCGAACAAGACTGACCAGAAACACGTATAAATAAATTATAAATTAAATAGAATAAGCTACTCATGCCGATGGGGAGGAATCAAAAACTTTGAACCATTTTTTCCCTTGGAAAGGTGGTAGTCTGGTAAGGGACAAAGCAGCTCTTCGGAGATCTCAAGGGGCTTCCAATCCCAATTCTTATTTCTCACGAACATCTGAAAGTCGTTTCATTTCGTCCTTTGACCTTTAGGAAACGCTTATGGCGACGCTTTATTCAACGCATTCCCCTTCCTATCCATCATTCCAATCGTCGTCTTCGTCGCCCAGGCTTCGACATCTTCAAAGCATCGCCTTTTCGTCACCGTCAAACCGTTTTCTTGCCGCCAAGGTTTCTCTTCAATCCCAATCAAATTGGCCTCAGCCTCAGAATGCCCTTCACATGCAGCGCCAGGACGGTTCGTTTCCTTCCTCCCCTATTTGCAATCATAATTTGTTACTTCTCTCGCCTAATGTCTTGCGTGTTTTTCTGCCACCTTTTAATAATTATATATGAGCAAATGCTTCAAAATAAAAATAAAAAAAAGAACGACAACAAGTAAATGAATCTGATATAATATGACCGCTACATTCATTTCCTCCACTCTTTCTGGAATGCGAACGTTTTGAATAGCTTCAGGTGTAAATTTCGGTTCTTCGTTTGTCTTATGTTTCTCCACTTGTAAAGAGGGATTCTCATGGATTGCAGCAAGACTGAGGTCATATTTGGGAGATATGAGAATAATAAAAATATTTGCTTATGTAATGATATTACATTGTAATTGTATAGTTTTCATTTCCTTCCCTTCTCTCGAACAATTTGTCTCCTTAGTCTTGTTAATCAACACAGATGGCATATTAATGTAGGTGCGGTAGCAACCACAGTAAACCCTGTTAAAAATGAAAATCCTCTCAAGCAATCGAAAGACGATGCTTTGTCAGTTACCTCTCCTGAAGAGTACGAAAGTGCAGCTAGTTTTCACATCAATGAAAACGAGTCCACTGTTAGTATTACTGTAGTTGGAGCCTCCGGGGACCTCGCCAAGAAGAAGATATTTCCAGCCCTTTTTGCACTTTATTATGAGGATTGTCTCCCCAAGGTTGGATTTTGATCATTTTTTCCTTCTTTATATCTTATGAGAGATATGGTTCAATGTGTAGTTTGACTTATACTAAGACTCTATGCTTTGGCAGCACTTCACCATTTATGGTTATGCTCGAAGTAAGATGACTGATGCAGAACTAAGAAATATGGTTAGCAAGACCCTCACTTGCAGAATTGATAAGAGGTAACTATATAATTTACCCATCTGTTCTCTTTGGCTTGAACCATGCGGGATATAATTTCTGCTCAAGAATTTCTGCGATGAATATCTCTCTTCTTGGAAGCTATTTGAACTTGGGACTTCACATGATGGACTGGAGTTGATTCTATCTATGTTGTTATTGACTTTGACACATTCTCTGAACTACCATGATTATTACAGTATGTGTTTTCCTGGTTGCTTATGCTTAGGGAACATCTTTAATATTTGGACATAATTAGTTATTCTGAAATTTCAGGGAGAACTGCAGTGAAAAGATGGACCAATTTCTTAAAAGATGTTTCTACCGTCCTGGCCAATATGATTCTCAGGAAAACTTTGCTGAGCTGGACAAGAAGCTGAAGGAGCACGAGGTAATAGGAGAAGGGGCTACGGAAATGGTTCTAATTCACAACTTTATGATTTCATCATTAAAAAAAAATGTTAAAACATTATTTAGCTTATATGTTTTCAGCCATTTGTTGATTGTACCACTTACTGGCTGATTGCAAGATGACATGATTGTGAGAATGCCTGTTTCGCTGGTGCCCATGTTGCAGTTGGACTCAATATTGCTTTTTCTTTTCAGTTGGAACGTAATAAATTTAACAGTTATATTACATTATCACATGCTTATGTTCTCTATCTCGATGCCCCTATGCACTTTTGTCATGTTGCTGATAGTTTGCATTGTAGCCATTAATTTTCATTTGCATCTAAATCAATATTTGAAGTTGCACAGCCTTAATTTCTTTGATTCTGTGTTTTCTATGGAATTTAATTTAATTCTGAAGTTAACCATTTTGTTTAAATATGAAACCTGCTTTTGTAGGGTGGGAGAATTTCCAATCGCCTATTTTATCTATCAATTCCACCTAATATATTCATAGATGCTGTAAAATGTGCAAGCTTGTCAGCTTCTTCTCGTAATGGTTGGACAAGAGTCATTGTTGAGAAGCCTTTTGGTCGTGATTCAGAATCTTCAGCTGCTTTAACAAAATCCCTCAAGCAGTACCTGACAGAGGATCAAATTTTCAGGTTGTTGTAACAGACTGATTCTTATCTGCGATTTTCAGGACTTTAAAACATGCTCTTATAACATGGAAAAATTTATACAGGATTGACCACTATCTTGGGAAAGAGCTTGTGGAAAACTTATCTGTTCTCCGATTCTCAAATCTCATTTTTGAACCATTATGGTCAAGGCAGTACATAAGAAATGTGCAGTTTATATTCTCAGAAGATTTTGGCACAGAAGGACGTGGCGGGTATTCTTCTTCCCACTAGCATCTATTTGTTTATTGTTATAATGAGGATTTCCATTCATTTCAGTATCATCCGTCCTATGTAGGTACTTTGACCATTATGGGATAATAAGAGATATCATGCAGAATCATCTGCTTCAAATACTTGCCCTATTTGCAATGGAAACCCCTGTTAGTTTGGATGCAGAGGATATTAGAAACGAAAAGGTCTTATTTGTCTATATAACTTGCATATATCCTTTTGAGATGACCATGCTTTTACTTAATCAGAACTTCAATTGGTTGATGGGTGCCAGGTCAAGGTTCTTCGTTCAATGAGGCCCCTCCAACTTGAAAATGTTGTTATAGGCCAGTACAAGAACCACACAAGAGGTGGTGTCACTTATCCAGCCTACACTGATGACAAAACTGTACCCAAGGACAGCTTAACTCCAACATTTGCTGCAGCTGCCCTCTTCATAGATAATGCAAGATGGGATGGGGTGCCATTTCTTATGAAAGCAGGGAAAGCATTACATACCAAGAGGTATATGAATGGAATGAAAGTTTGACATGTATATCTTCTCTATTTGTTTAACACAGACTTCTGCGTCTCTTTAATTTGATTTAATTGCTAAATTGTTTTTGGTTCAGGGCTGAGATACGGGTACAGTTCAGGCATGTGCCCGGAAATCTGTACAATCAAAATTTTGGGAAAGATCTGGATCGGGCAACAAATGAGCTTGTTATACGTGTTCAGCCTGATGAGGCTATTTATTTGAAGATCAACAACAAGGTGCCTGGTCTGGGAATGAGGTTGGACCGTAGTAATCTTAATCTTCACTATGCAGCAAGGTATATCCTGTTTAATTTACAATAAATAATGCCTCTGAAATATGTAGTGGTGAGATAGAGTTGCATTTATCCATGGTATCTTCCTAGAAGTTTGATGCTTAAATACTTGCACGCATCTAAATGAATCTCTGATACTATTCTGTAGCTACATGGATGCAGTTCATATCAGTTAACAAAGGCTTCATAGCTGATAGTTGAATACTTGAATTCATATTTGAGATACTTTATGATAGTTTGATTAAAACTGTTGTCATCTTTATTTTAGATATTCAAAGGAGATTCCAGATGCGTATGAGAGGCTTCTTATGGATGCCATTGATGGAGAAAGGAGACTGTTCATACGGAGTGATGAACTGGATGCTGCTTGGGAACTCTTTACACCAGTGTTAAAAGAGCTAGAAGAGAAAAAAATAATGCCAGAATACTATCCTTATGGGAGTCGTGGTCCTGTTGGGGCTCACTATCTTGCAGCCAGATACAATGTACGTTGGGGAGACCTTGCTGTAGACCAATAATCAGCAGTTGGTACCTAATGTGTTTGTGAAATGCGAATTTGCTTTTGGAGTGCATTTTTACACAGTATTAGCATATCATACTTTCTTGGAAGATAGGCATAAGGCATGCATGAATTCAAATGTGTAAAATGTCGAGGCTGAGCAATAAATTTCTCTCTGGATTAGATATTATTTACTGAGTCAACAACAAGACTGAAAACAGATTCCACTGGTATGCAAGAGCTCGTTAGTTTACTTGGACTGGAGGGCAAAGATACTGAAGATAGGGTTGCAATTCTCTTTTTGGATATCAGATTATACAGTACACTTGTATCATGGGAGATCCCATTTTCTTTCATGTGTAAAGGAGAAAAGGCATTAGTTGCTTGCTTATTATATGTAGAACACCCAACTATGTGACCGGATGATGAACAAAATTTTATCAGATCTTATATTTGAAGTAAAAATTGTTGACGGAGAAGAAGCAGGGGCCTCTAATTTACATATTCCACGGACCATGTATTTGTTTGTTCTTTGCAACTGTTTACTGTACTATCAAAAATCAAAAGCCTCATTTGCTACCAAGCTAACACTATAACAAAATTCCATTGAGCTGTAATTAGCAACCAGTAACCAAAAAAAGAAACACGTGGTTTTAGACAATTTGTAAATGTCCGTGCAGTTAGAGCAGTCAAGTTACATTTCAAAGTGAAATGATGAGAGACCAAGTGGATGAAGCATCGGCAGAGGTTGGAATGTGTGGTTCTTGTTGGAAGGGTTTTATCAGATGGAGCATATTTGCTTTAAAGCGTAAATTAGTTTTATATTGCAATATATATTGTCACATCATCTCTTTACCATATTACATCAATAAAAAATTATTAAAATTTTAGACAAATAATTTTTTTTTTAATCTAACAACCGATGCTGCGTATAAAATAATAACAAAGGCTGGCACTTGACGTGAGATGAGGGGGTGTGTGAGGTTTAATACTGTGCTCTCAGTTGCTGCTCGCAACCATTTCCGTTCTAATCAGGTGAGAATTAGTGCAGCAAAGATGTCAATATCCCCTACTCAAAGCACCAAAATCATGGATTCCCATCTCCATGTATGGGCTTCTCCTCAAGAGGTAATCTTACATTAACTCTTCCTTCTTTCTGATTTCAGATGCTTACCTATTAAATCACGTTTTATCTTCGAATTTTTTGGAAGGCTGCCAATGAATTCCCTTACTTTCCTGGTCAAGAGCCCACTTTACCGGGACATGTCGATTTCTTGCTCCAGGTTTGTCTTTTTTTCTTTACCTGTTCTGTATATTTCTCTGATGTGTAATCCCCATCTGACTCTCCTCTCTCAAAACTATTCCCAATTGCTTCTATACCCATTAAATTTGAATGACTTGTCCGCGCGGCCTAACCGTCTCAGTAAATTATTTCTACATGAAAATTATCAAATGGCTAATCATTATGTGATTCCGACTGCAATTCTATGAATCGGCTATCATGGAATGTTAACATGTCTTTGCGTGTTTTGAGCATTTGCATTAACGCTTAATTTTACTGCAGTGCATGGAGGAAGCTGGTGTAGATGGTGCACTGATTGTGCAGCCAATCAATCATAAATTTGATCATCGTTTAGTCACAAGGTATGTAAAAATCCGCTGTCGTTTCAATGTAAGAGCTCAATGCCTAATTGTAAAAGTTACCAACTTTGTGCATGTAGAACCTACCATTCTGAAAATTGGAATTCACTATCTCTTGTAGTTGAAATGATGGTGATTGCTGAAGAGGTGATGTTAACACTGCTTTCAATATGGGAGTTGAGCATGAGAATGAGAAATACAAGGGTGTGGGAGTGGCCTTGGCTATTGTAATACAATGCAGGTCTGAAGATGAATACTAGTAGTGAAATAAAAGAGAGAGAAGACTATGTCAGTACTGAAAGAGGCGTGAGAGAACGGAAAGAAAGTAAAGAGGAAAAGGAGTAAGCAGAAATAGCTTCACAAGTAGTAATTTGCTGGAAAGCAATTCTGATAATAAGGTCCAATTTCCGAACTAATACAAGTCTTAGTAATAATTAGAAATTCTTTGTATTAGGTGGCAAAGTAATAAAAAGTCTTCAAATTAAAACAAGTTGGCAAATCCTGAATCTATTAATTTTACTCATTAGTCTGTCTTCCTAAATTTGAATCCATACAGACATCTGTTTCTTTTCTATTCCTTATTATGTGAGTCACATGGTGTTTCATATGTCAAATCTTTCTTTCAACAGTGTCCTGAAGAAATACCCAACCAAGTTTGTTGGTTGTTGCCTTGCTAATCCAGCTGATGATGGAAGCGGTCTTGAGCAGTTTGAACACCTTGTTTTGAAGGTTTAGTGGGTGATTACTTTTCATTACAATACTAATTTTGTTTGAGAAAAATTGATGAAATTTTTTTTGTTTCTATTAGGATGGTTATCGTGCTGTTCGATTTAATCCATATCTGTGGCCATCTGGAGAAAAGGTAGCCTCCCCTACCTAACCCTGTTTTATGTGTTTGTGTGTGCATGTTTAGGTCAGGGTGTAAGCTGAAAACGTACAATCAGCCCTTCTCTTCTCTTTCCATGGGCCATAACTTCCAAATCTCACTGATAATTCATGGTTTTGTCACTTGGACATTGTGATGGATGAAGAAACAAGTCTTCATTTCGTACACATGCACTGATTAACTTGTGATAGTCTACCCCAGGCAGAATTATTTCAACAAACCTGTACAACTAGAAGTGATACTTAAGGATTGCTTTAACACTTTAGCTTTAATATGGAAAATTGTTTCTTGAAATTCTGTACAACTTTCTTATGCATTAGACAAATGTAATAAAACCAAGAGAACAAAGATAATTAATTTGCTAAGTTAACTTTTGAAGAAAAATGTGGTTTTACACATAGAAATATATTCTAAATGGACAATATGAATTCAGCAAAACCGCTTCTAAGGCAACTTTCTATTTATTATCTTTAATGACATTTGCTTTGTGTTTAATGTTGCTGAAGATGACAAATGACATTGGGAAGGCAATTTTCTCAAGGGCAGGAGAACTCAAAATACCAGTGGGATTCATGTGTATGAAGGTGTTAGTTTTATGTTGTTAAGTAAAGAACGAAGGACTTTCTTGTACAGCTATCCAGTTTTTCCCCTCCCTTTATTTTACAGTCTTTTTCCTTGAAACTGGCTGCATAATTCTCCTTGTGGCCAATGTTAGTGCTACCCTATTGTAATATTGTTCCCTCTTTTTAATGTAAAATTGTTGGAATTTTAATGAGTTAACCTACTGGATAACGCAGGGGCTTGATCTGCATATTTCTGAAATTGAGGAACTGTGTACACAGTTTCCATCAACAGTTGTATTGCTTGATCACCTGGCCTTCTGCAAACCGCCGACGTGAGCTCCTAATAATTTTTATGTCATTAATATTTTTGTAATTTACTCTTACTTTCATTGTTATGTTGCAGAAATGATGAGGAAAGTCAAACCTTCACTCGGCTTTTAAATCTATCTAGATTCCCACAGGCAAGTGCACATTTCTTCATGACGGTTGAATCATTGTGGTTTTTGCTTTATCATTAATGACCTTGAGAGAAGCTGAAATGCGGAATTGTTGTGGAGCCTTATGTTATCTCTGAAGCTCTGATTTATATAACCATGATCCTTCAGTTATTATTAGACACTAGTGGAAAGTTTCTTATGTAAATTGAATCAGTTTTAGTAATAGACCTTTTTGTCCAAAGGAAAAGGAGATATATGCAATCAGCAAAAAGATCACATTGGGATCTGGATGTGATTCTCTATATACTTGCTACTCTCTGAATTGCTTTTTAGTTTTTAGTTTGCTATATTAAATAGTGAAGCTGCAGACATTATGAATTAATTGGATATTTGAATTTTGACAGGTATATGTAAAATTTAGTGCCCTTTTTAGAGTGTCAAGATTACCGTTTCCATATCTGGATTTGCCTTGCCTCTTGTCCCAAGTAGTCTCCAGCTTTGGTGCTAACCGTGTTATGTGGGGCAGGTGACTTCCTTTCTTATATATATTTATATATATTGGACAAAAGTATAAATAGGAATTTTTTTTGGGGAGGAAAGCAGTAGAGTGGAAAAAGTGATACTGAAAACATGAAATGTAGAGTCATATATACCTTTCTTCTAATCACATATTGTTGCAGTGATTTCCCATATGTTGTTCCTGAATGCGGTTATAAAGGAGGCAAAGAAGCAGTGCTTCTAATTGCCAATCAGATTTCTTTATCTTCTTCTGATATAGAGTGGATCATGGGGAGGACGGCTGCTGAACTCTTCGAAATGCAATTGACATCTTGAATGTAAATGCACTCTCAACTCAAGTCTTTGAGAAATTGCTGGTAAGCAAGGATTTCATGTCGTGTCTAAAGTGTTTGGAATCTTCAAAATTATAGATAAACGAAATCTTGTTATTGAGATCATGTTAACCAGTGGAGAGACCGTATTCGGGATAATTAATATGATATATTGAATTAAATAAAATTATTTCACTAATATATAATATAACATAACATAAAAATTTGATTAAATTGAACATCCATTTTAATATGATATCTCTTTTTAGTAATGATTATTATTAGGGTTATTTAATTTTATATTATCATTATGTGATAGATTCCTATTATAGGGTTGTACACACATATCTTGATAGTTCTTAATTGTATATCTAGCTCAAGCAGTGAAAGAGAAAGAATGAAGAATAATACATTTTTCCCTTGATAATGGTTTATTTCTCCTCTTGATACAACTTTCATAATATCATTTTATAAGTTATGTATTTTCAGTAAGTGCACCTCAAATTTAATCACTACGTCTATACCAATCAAAATTTGGTGGGGGAGTTAAATTAGCTCATTCTTATCAGGAAAGTAATTGTGTTGCTGATTGGCTGGCCTCTCATACTCACAATTTAAATGTTGGTATTCATGTTTTTATGCGGCCCTAATGGATGTGGTTCTCAGCTGTTGCAAGATGTTGTAGGAATTTCCCTCCATCATGTTGTAATTCTTTTTAGGCCTCTTGTATTCCAAAAATAAATAAATTTAATAATAATAATAATAATAATAATAATAATAATAATAAAAGGTATGTCTCAAATCTTGTTATATATTTAATATTAAAAAACTCCCTCATGATGAATTTTAATTCTCTTTTTCAAAGAACTTGCAATTAAATTTGAAATGAACAAGTTATAGTGATCTTTTAAGTTTGAAAATGAGGAAATAATTTTATAAGCATATAGTAATATAGCTTTATTTTATTTAAAATATTGAAAGAGTAAATCTTTTATATGTCTAAATTAAAATGAAACTGACATTTTTAGTAATGTAATGACAGTTATTATTATTTTTGGGACCTATTTTTTTTTTCTGTTAAGTAATTTATTATTCCTCTTGTCACATAACATATATACAATCACACACATCATATATATATATATATAATATTATATTAACAGTAAAAATGTATATTTCTTGTATAAATGTTGATGAATTTTGTTTTAATCTCTGCATATGGAGATGAAACTCTTTTTATATTATTAAATACTTAAAATAAATAACAAATTAATAGTATATGATTTTACATCACATAATACATAACTTCTATAAATTCAACCAACATAACATAAAATATATAAAATATGTACTTTTAAATTAATAAACTTGAAATCAAAGAAATTTACTGTTGTGAATGGATTTTTTTTTTTTTAATTTTTAGTTCAATTAGTTGAAGTGTTACTTGAGTAGACTCATCAAATTTTATATTTTTTAATATAAATAAATTCTTGTTATTAACTAAATCAAAATTTTAATTTAATTATAGGATTTTTGTTGAATATTTTTAGAAATTAATGAATCAGAATCTATATTATTTACAAAGTGAATGTCTCATTGCTTTTGATTGTAGACATGGCCATATGTTTGTAAATTATGTTAACTTATTTTTCAAATTTTAACCATATTTGATTTGGCTTAAATTGTACTAATAACAATTAATTATTTTCTTATAAAGTATGTTTCGCTATTGAATAATTCATATACATAAAAATTATATGAATAACATTCAATATAATATTTTTTTCTGGAAAGAATATAGATAAAATAATCATTTTTGGTTTGCCTTGAGGAATATACAAATAGACGCACAAGTTTCCATTTCCCAAAAAAAAAAAAAAAAAAGAACACGTAAGATATATACCACTTTTAATATATTGGTATCATTTCTTGAAAAAAAAGGTATGAGTAAATAAAGCCTTAGACATTAATATACATTTTATCTCTCTTTATCATTAGTAGTTAGATATTTCGAATAAAAATATCGGTCAAGATTTTTACTTTCAAGCGACGGCAACCGTGTTCATTAAATTAGCTATCTGTCTACATAATGCATAAGTAAAAATGATTTGATCTTGTAATGAGGTATAGATAAGCTTGTTGAATTTACATATATTTATAAAAACTTAAAATATAAGACAACAAATCCTAATTGAAATTAAACTAAAATCAATAATAGGAAGGAAATTGTACACACACTTAATTGTAACCCTTACAAAATTTTCCTGTATTAGCTCTCATCGACAAATAACTCCATCCTACTTCTAATATAAGGAATGGGCAACTAAAAACATGTATAAATTATTATATATGTAACAACATAAGCAATAAGAGGGACAATAATTATTGTTATATAGATTAAATTAAGATTTATACATTAGAACTAAGTTTATATGATAATGACCATAGAATAAGAAAACAGAGTTTGAGTGCATTTGATAATAGTGAAAATTTTAACACTAAAATTTAGAGCTAAAGATTTAGTATTGAATACATTAAGTACTGAATTTATGGTGTTTGAAATATTTCTAACCCTAAGTGTTGAATTAACTTTAACTATTTGAAAAATACATGCGCCAAATGCTTAAAATATTGACATTCCACAATTATCCTTAAAAGATAAAAAAAAAAAAAAACAAATCAATGATATACAATTTGAATTATAAAATAGTCAACATAACTTTCTAAAACATAATTATCATAACCAATTCAAACATAATAATAAATCAAACAACAATTCTAAAAAGTTCATATTAATTTGTCCACATAAATTTATAATATAAATTTGATGTGCATAAATATTTCCTTTATTTCCATTGATTGAATGATTTGTTGAAAATATTATACATGCTAAAATTATTTATTATAAATTTATCCTTTTTCTTTTGTGAAATTATTATGTGAAATTTAAATAAAATATTGTGTCCAAAAAGCACTAATATATGGATGTTTTTTTTTCTTTTCTGAAAAAAGGCCTATATGAGTCTCCACCATTAAAATATTTAAAGTGTCTTTAATTTTCATAAAGCTTGTAAAAGATAAAATTCTTTAAATTTAAACTTGAAAATGATTTAAAATATAATAAACAATCATGTTAATAGGAAAGAAGGATAAGATTGCTAAGTGAAAATTACCAAGCAAACGACTTTCTGTTCCCATTAAGCGATGCAAGTTGAATCTGGTTAGCTGTTCTTCCCAAACTAAATGTGTTCTATAATTTCATACTAAATTTTTTCATTTAGGACTATATAATCAGATAAATGTAATCGAACTTTCAGCTTGATTGTCTTCAGTTCAGCACTGAAGACATACAATCAAACACATCCTTCTTCTAACGTACTACAATTTAGAATATATGTTAAAACAATTTAAGACATGAGCAATATCTTAGTTAAATTCACAATCTCGATTGCTAACTTTTTCTACAATGAACTTTGGCTCTTATTTAATAATGCATAAACCCTTACATTGAACAATTTGTCAAAAAAAGGAAATATATACAATTATTAGATATTATAATCACTCTTAATGAATTATAATTTTTAATATATAAATTTGAACCCATAATCAAATTCCAAAACCAAGTTAAAACTATAATGTTAAAGCTATATATGTAAAGCCCAAAAACAATTATTCTAAAATATAATCAATATTATAAACAAAATTAAGAAAATTTAGCCTGTCTATGATATATGAGATTTATCACTATTTTGGATATGAGGTTATATTCAATATGAGTATATTCTTTAATAATAACAAATATACTTATATTCTATTCATAAAATTTTATTTTACTTTCTCACACCTTGTTGAAATAAGATTAAGAAGAAGGAGGAGTAGGAGAATACATACCAGAATTTTAGTTTGTTGATTCTTTTTGAGATGATTTTCACCTACATTAAAATAGTAATTACTAAATTCATAGAACCCAATTTTCAATTTGAATAATCTTTATGTCCTAGAAACACAAAAGTGAGAGAATGATAGATGAAATATAAGTGATTGTGAAGATTGCATGACAAAATGGAATAGTAAAAGAAGGTATATATATTTGAAAATCAAGAGTGATCAATTAAATGGAATAGATAAAGTGCAAAAATTGGGCCATGAATTTTGTCCCTAAATTTATTTGAACTGATAATTTTTAGTTAAACACCAATGAAATATTGTTATAAAAATGTAAATGATTCAAGTAATTTTAGGGATTAGACAAATTAAATTGAAATATATTATGTTCAAAATAAAAAAATATTGGAAAAACTATAGACAAGCAATAATTATGAAAAAAAAATAGGGAATTTGTAATTCATGTTAGTAATAATAAATATAAAGTTCATGAATTATTATATTGGAAATTTCAATTTACAAAATATAAGATATAAAGAAAGTTTTGTCATAAGTTAATAAATATTGGATTTTTAATTTTGATTTTCTTATATCTTTATTTTTTATATTAATAATAACAATTTGGCTCTTTAATTTATATTTTCCTGAATTGATTTAAATTAGATACTTATTATGATTAAGAAGAAAGAAATTTTATTTGAATAAAAAATTTAATTATTATAACATAATCTTAAAGAAATATAAAAACATAAGATAAAATACTCTTAAACGATTGTGTAAGTTGAATTTTCAATTTCCAAATTATTTCATATCTAGTTTATGTAATTATTTATTGTAATTAATTTTATATTTAATTATTTTTGAAAAATAAAATTAATTAATGGTTAAGAAGTCAAAATTTTGGTTGAACATGAAACAATGAGATTTTGTTATGATTGTAGGGTATAACCTATATTGAACGAACATCGATACGCGGACATGGGAAAACGTAGATATGGATACGGGGATATGATATTTTTAAAAAATATAGGACACCGACACATGTGGATATATGTAAATAATAAAAATATAGGGGTATATTTATAAATATTAAAAAATATTATGCTTATTTATAAATATATATTGTAATTATTATTT
>JANHAO010008225.1:0-19455 GCA_026873985.1 Saraca asoca | reverse complement strand
CTTAAATTATTGAAGTTTGAGAGTGATTTTTGTAAATCAACTTTTATTATTAGTTATTTTTGTTATTTTTTCTAAAGTGGTTTTATGGTTTTATTTATGAAAATTTTGGATTTGTTAAAGGGGGAATTGAATTAATTTGATGTTGTTTGTTTGTTGATATTTAAGGCTTAATTGTGGCTTGAAAAAGGAGGAAAAGGTCAAAGAAAAATGGTAGAAGTTGAAGAGAAAGTCAGCTGTTACAGCATCCAAATTTTTATTGTTGTAGTTTCACCTTCTTTTACTAGGGACCAGCCTTATTTTTGAAGGATAAAAATGTTGATTAGAGAGCAGCAATTGTGGGCAAGTTAGCAATATACTTAGCCCATTTTTTATGCCTAAAAATGTCACCCCAGTGGAGGCAACAAGGGAGCAGGTCAACAGGGGAATTTTGGACACATTCAGCCTATTTTGGATGCCTAAAACACTGGACTAGCAGAGAGCACGTGAAGGACATTCATTCTCTACCATTTTTAGGTGCTAAAAAACCTAGAGAAGTTGAGTGGACGTGAGGATAATAGCCAACCAAAAAACTAGAACCAGAAATAGGGAAATTTGGGGTCAGCAGCAAAGGAAGGAGAGGAAGTTGTAGGGAACAATAGATTTGATTTTCTTCCTTTTCTTTTCTTCTTTTTATCTTGTTATTTCTGGTTGTAGTGAACAATGAAAGCTTTGAATTTAAGAGCTATTGTAGAAATGAATATAAGCTAAATTTGCTTTAGTTGAGATTATACATGAACTTTAATATTGCAATGAACTCCTAGACTATTATTTGTTTGCTAAGTAAATCTTTCTCTTTTCATTCAAGTGTGCTAAATTCCATTCTCATTGTTGACTGGTCATTAATGATGGGATATAGAGATAACTTCAAGTCTGGAAAGATTTAGATTATTGGACATAGCTTGAATGATGCAAGTTCAACATTTATATGCTGTTGATTTGTAGATGATATAGGAATATATTGTTTACCTTGCAAAACCAAAGGGAACTGGTGCTATAAATTGTGTTCAAAAATCTGGATTAGCATAAGAATATGTATAATCTAATTTAAGAATCTTAATGCATGATGGGATTGGGAAATTCACATGCACTGTAATGGATGTTCTGGTTTAGTGGGAAATTTTTACTGCAACACTACTAATGCAGCTGGGCAAAAATTGCAATTCAAAGGGATTCATCAATCTAAACTAATTAATTCATATATTAAACTAACTTTCTTTAGGAATTTAGCACCTCTTGTCATTGAACTTGTAGTAGCACAATTTAGCATTTTCATTTTGTGTTTTAATCATCTTTGTTAGTCCAAAAACTTATTGTTTGCTTGCTAGAGTTTTTACATTTAGTGTACAAGAATTTCAATCCCTGTGGAGACAATACTGCACTCTATACTACTCATTTGACCACGTACACTTGCATAATATTGAGTGATAAAACTCTCACAAATCACCAAACCACATTAACACTCTAGTGTCTTCTACTGCTCTTTCCTTCTTCTTTGCTTTCTTTACTCACTTGTTGTCTTAGAACTAGATTGTAGTTTAAGATTTTGAAAGAATCCCCTGTTGGCTGAAGTTTGGTTTAGAATCAGATTCCAATGTCAACATCTCTAAAACCAAAACATAGCCACTATCTAGAACTAATCTACATGTTCTGATGGATTCCACATCTGAGCTGATCCTATTTCTTGATAAAATGCTTTGTTTACTTTCCACTAGCTTCTTTAGGTTTTGCATACCTTGCAAGGTATTCAAAATATGGATTGTAGATCCAAAATCAATCCACCATATATTATGATTAACATTAACCAGATTAGATTTATAATAGACAATTGAGGTTGGTTCACCTTTCTCTTCAAGCCACTTCTTAAATTTGGCGCATTCCTTCTTCATGTGTCCCTTCTTTTTACAGAAGAAATACTTGGGCTCTTTCTTGATGCCACCTTTAGGTGGTATTTTATCTTTTCCTTTCTTATTGGCCTGATTGTTATTCTAATTCTAATTCTTTCCTTAATTCTAGTTTTTATCATGAGTAACCAGAAATGCACTTTCATCGATTGCATTCAATAGTTCCCTTACATTATTATGCTACTCAATAGAATCACGAATACCAGTAGAGATATTAGTCTTTATGAACATGACACTAAGGTGGTTAGACTGCTCCTTTTGTTCATAAAGAGTTTTATCAGCTTGAGTGCTAGTTGCAGTAATAATGGGTTTATCCTTCCTTATAGCATAATCAATGTCCATCCATCCTAAATGAAGGAGAATTCATTCCTTTCAAACTTTATAGTTGTCATTGTTAAGTTCAAGAATATCACATTTTATATCAAAGAAATTTACAGGTTGCTTAGCTGTAAATTTTACATAAATTATATGCATATCATATCAAAAATTATACATAAACAATTAAAGTATGTAATTTTTCCTAAATTAATTTCTCCTAGAAATTATAATATTCACAACAAACAAAATTTATGAATATTAATAAAAATAAAATTTATGAAAAAAAATTTCCAAAAAAATTTCCAAAATAAAATTATGGAAAAAATGGATTTTTTTTGGGTCAAGAAAACAACATGTCATTTTAGTCCCGAATGAGACGGTGCTGTGTTTCCTTAAATGGCAACCTAGATCATGTGTCAAAATGACATGTCATTTCACTTAACCATAGAATGACACATGAGGTTGTCTCTAGCCTTCATTTGGGTCATCTCGACCTGATAAAACCTGGAAGCTAAATCAGCTGATTGTGAGCATTTTTTACATTTGATTGATCGCTTTCAATTAGAAAAGTTAGAAATCTTTAAACTTCATGATTTCATAACAAAACACTCGAAAACAAGGAAGTTTTTATGTAAACCAAAAAATAGAGTAATTTTTTTGAAAAAATTTTCAGCAACCTTTACATCAAAGTAGAGGTACAATAAGTTCTGATACCACATGTAAGCATATTCTAAACACTTAAAGATCAAAATTATCAGCTATAGCAGAAGCTAGGCTAAGCTAATTACCTCCATCCATTGATGACCGATTGTTGCTTCTACCTTCTTTGCACACTGTGCTCTGTAGCTTCCAATGCTTTTCGATCTCTCAAAACGATGGTGTGTCTAATACATGATTAGTTGATGGCATTAGGGACCTAAACACCCTATTTATAGAATTTTTTCAGCCTATCATCAAAGCTTTCAAGTTTTTCTATTCTAAGGATTTATCTGAACTAACTACAAATCCCAATCCTATTAGTATTGTATATTGGCCAGAAAATAGGAGATAAAGGCTCGTTATTTTATCTATTCCTAAATTTCCGATAGGCTGTTACACCGATCTAGTTATTCTTATCCCATCGGTGCAACTGACCCAACCTTATCCTACATCAATTTCTTTCAATTTTGGGATAATTTTATTGAATACCCAGCATTTATCTTATAAGTGATTTGATGGAGCAAACATATTAAGTTTGACAAGAAATTTTTTAAAAAAAAAAAAAATTCAAGCACAATATGAAGGTCTTGCAGCTAAAATTTAAGAATTATCTAACATCTATACTATTGTTTTAATTTTTCCTTTGTTTTGAGATATTTTAATCATTTTAATATGATTTACTTATTTAGTATAAATAGAAAAATTTATGATTATGATCCTTGCATTTTTATATTCGTGTCAATATAACACAATATGTAGATTTCTCTTAGATATGTAAATATAATTTATCATTTATTTAAAATTAAAAATAATTGATTATAAAAATTAATAATTATAAATGTTAAATATAATTTTTCAAAATAGATAATTTACGGGAAGAAACCGCGGGTTTAGCAAGAGAATAAAGTGGTCTATGCAAAAAGGCAATAAGAATAATAATAATAATAATAAAAAATCATCTTTGAAGTTTCCTGATGTGTCCTTAACCACTTCAGTCCGTATCTTACGCTTCTTTATTGCAAAGACTTTTATTAGCGCCGTGCGTCAGTTAAAAGGACAAGAAACAAGTGACTCTAGGTCTTCATACTAATTAAGAGTATAAAGCACGATCACTTGAACTTGGATGTCACGTGCGTTTGACGTACTGCATGACTTTATATATTCTTGGAGGCTCTATATTTATTCCTCTCTAGGAGTTGAATTTTATGACAAGTTGATCGTTTCAAAGACAAAATACGAATTCCAATGCTTTTATTAGCCAACCTAAGTCTACATCATTACCATTAAGTCCAACGCAAAAATGGTGGCAATTTTGTAGACCGGAGAAATTCGTAGACTTTTATTGATTTCTACAATTGATTATGTAATTGAATGAATTCCACAATTGCTTGATCAATGGTCGATAGATCGAAAATAAATAGAATTGATCTTGGACATAGGCTACAGATCAATTATCCCCTTGGTTGAACGACTTAGGATATGTCAGATGAGAACTGCATGAACCAATCATAACAAACAGATGATAAAAAACATGATTAGGCTATCATAAACTATATAACAGCACCAACTATCTAGTAAGATTTCCACAAGCATCTCTAGTGCACTGAAGACACATGGTCACACACTATTTGCTCAAAAGCATGCCAATTGTTACGCTCGACACCTATATATATCACATGATACTCACTCTTTGGGACACCTTGTTTATACTAATCAAAACTTTGCTCAAATACTGACTTAAGCATTAGAGCATGCTCCAAGGACAATTTCCTCATGTACGACTGACTTTTTTGTACTTATAGGTCAACCTCAACACTTGATAGATTTCATTTAGCATCGTTTGTGATTTTTCCAACCACCTATGTCTTCTTGATGATCTCACTCATAATTTTCATGCACTTCATTGCCCAGTGAGTGCTTCTACTATGAATGAGCCAAAGATAGCAACCATCGCAATTGGATGGCCAAGGAAGCTCGTTGAATAATGTTTAAGCTGGAGTGTACCAGTCTGGCGGAGTAGGTTTGCTAGCTCAAGGATGAGCTTAATGCTTTTTGTTGTGCCCAAACACAATTAACTCTACCTCCACCACCCTCTAGCCCTCCGACCCCTATTCTTGGGGAGGTCGATCCGACCACTGTGCCCATGCCTTAAGTAGTTCAACCCTAATATGTCTTTGAACACCATCTTCCACTACCTCCTTCACCCTCTTATTGATATTTTCTACAATCCCCACTGCTAACCTATACTTATCCTCTGCTCCCTGTGTCCGGTCCCACAAACCTCTTAAATCCAAACACCAATTGGACCATTAGTCCTAAATGTTTCCTTTGCTCGATGGACATCCACTACCATCTCACCTAGACCCATGAACCATATGACCCAGTGAATCCCACTATAGACCTCACCCAAACATCTAGAAAGTTCTCCTCTTGGTATGAAGAGAGCTACCCTTTCTTAACGGCTATGATGGCTGCTCCACTACTTGTCTACTTTAAGCCCCATCCCATATAGACCCGTGTGATGGCATAACCAATCTGTAAGAGCACCTAGAAGCAATTCAAACATAAATGTTGCTATCAAGTGCTCTAGATGTTATAATGTGCAAAGCCTTCTTCATAACACTCAAGAAGGTTGGCCTACAGTGGTTCACAACTTTACCAAGACAATCGATTAATAATTTTTGATAGTTGGTTCAGGCTTTTTCTACGCACTTTGCTACTAGCAGAGTGCCCTGAAAGATGTTAACTACTTTGGTCAACTTTTAACAAGGGCAACAGGAGAGCCTTAAAGAATATTTGGCTCACTTCAATATGTTAGCAATGGAAATTCGAGATGTCAATGAGGAAGTGGCCGTGCATCAAATTAGTGTGAGCCTTCGATCAGGTTTTTTATCTCTTTCATTATCAAAATGCCCAGCTATCTCCCTCTCAAAGCTTTTAACTTGATCAAAAAAGTACATCAATGTGGAAGAAATGGAATTCACAAGATGACAGACTGAACAAGCATAGTCCGATAATATGCCTCCTAGAAAAAGACCTTCAGATTGAGATAGGGGACCTCCTCGGGGTCAGCTTAACAAGTATGAATTGTTGAATGTATTGATCAGTAGCATTATGCAGGATATTCAAGTAGCTGAATCGATGAAGTTTCCTCCATAGAAATCACACAAATTCCCCTGACAAATAAGTCCAAATTTTGCAAGTTCAATTGGAACTATGGGCACTATATTGATGAGTGCATTACTTTGAAGGATGATTAAGATGCTTATAAGGCATGGCCATTTATCAAAGTATAAAAAATTTCATTCAGGGGAAGGAAGAAAGAGGATAGAGAATGAGAATGTTCTCCATGGCTCAGCCAAACGGAAGATATTCAAGTTGAAGTAGACTCCCCCATTTTGGGGATAATGGAGACAATTATTGGTGATTTTGCAGAGGGAGGAACTTTTAGCAATGTTGGGAAAAGGCACTTACAAGCAATTATAGAAGTCAAATGGAAGAGAAGAAAAGAGCAATATGAGCCAATCTGTTTCATGAAGCAGGACTTCAGGGATCTTAGTAGGGATCATGATAATCCAATGGTGATTTTAGCCTTATTACACAATTTCATTATCAAATGTATACTTGTTGATCATGGAAGTTCAGCCAATATTTTATATTTGAATGTTGCTAATGCTTTAAATATTCCCAGAAGCATGTATAAACCTTACATAAGTGTTTTGGTTAGTTTCACAAAGGGGACAAGTGCACGTGGAAGGAATCATCACCCTAAGATTGACGTTGGGAACCTGACTGTTGATGAAAAATATTGACATTATGTTCCTCATGATAGCCACCCTAAAAAGCATCTACAATGCCATTTTAGGGTAGCCTTCATTAAATCTAGCTAGAGCTATCATCTCCACCCTTCATTTGCTAATGAAATTTTTGGCAAAAAAGGGTATTGGGGAAGTACAGATTGATCAACAAGTCTCTTAGAAATGTTATACAGCAAGTTTGACCAAGCCTTAAGAAAGCGCTAGCATAGCAAAACTGATACTTAGCAAAAAAGGTAAATGTCAAATGGTAGATTCCACCTTGTTATATGTTCAACAGGACAATCTTGGGTGATCAAAGCTAAGTTTAAGTGTGGAAGAAGTAAGAATTTTTGGAAATGATGATAACAGAGCAATAAAAAATAAGGTAGATTTGAAGGAGGCAGATTGCAGCTAGTTGATAGAACTCTTGCAAAGCCATATTGAATTGTTTGCTTGGGCACTGGTTGACATGCCGATGATTGATCCAAAGTTAGCTTATCATAAACTTTTGATCGACCTAGGCATAAAACCTATTTAGTGAAAGAAAAGAAATCACGGGTCAAAGTGGTGGAAGGTGATAAAGGAAGAGGTAGACAAACTATTGAATGCAAGGTTCATTAGAGAAGTCCCACATACTACATGGTTGGCAAATGTGGTCCTAGTAAAAAAGGCTATAGGAGGATGGTGAGTGTGTGTGGACTTCACTAATCTCAACAAAGCTTGCCCTAAGGATTTGTACCTACTCCCAAATATTGATCAGTTAATGGATAGTGCTACAAGTTTCAAGATTTTAAGCTTTGGGGTATAATCAATTAAGGATGTATCCTAAAGATGAGACCAAAATGACATTCATAACTAACTAAGGAATGTTCTGATATAGAGTCATGCCATTCGGCTGAAAAAAATACACAGGCAACCTACCAAAGAATCATGACTAAAGTTTTTACATATCAAATTAGGAGAAATATGGAAGTCTATGTGGATGACATGATCATTAAGTCGAGGAGTTTGGAGTAGTATTGGCAAGATTTAAGAGAAATCTTTGAGACTTTGAGAAAGTTTTATATAAGGCTAAATTCAATAAAGTGTGCATTTAGAGTAAAGGCTAGTAAATTCCTAAGGTTCATGATCACAGAATGGGGCATTGAGGCCAACCCATCCAAGTGATGGGCTATAATCAATATGAGAAGCCTAGTAATAGTGAAAAAGGTATAAATGCTTAACGGGAGATTGTGGCCCTAGCACACTTTATGTCTAGGTAAACATGTTCCTTTCTTTAAGTTGTTTAAAAATGTTAAAAATTTTGAATGGATTAAAGATTGTTAACAAGCTTTCCAAGAATTAAAAAAGTATCTGACCATGCCACCTATACTTACTCAGCCGAAGCTAGGGGGAAGCTTTATACATATACTTTATAGTAATAGCAAAGGCAATAAGTTCAGTATTCATCCAGGAAATTGAAGAAGAATAGAAGCTTCATGTACTTCACAAGTTATGCATTACATGGCATTGAAGTAAGGTATCAGAAGATAGAGAAGTTGGCCTTTGCTTTGCTAACAGCATCTTGAAAGATGAAGCCTGATTTTTAGAGCCATCAAATTGTCATTAGGACAGACACCCAATGTGGCAAGTTTTACAAAATCCTAACTTAGTAAGATGATTGGTCACTTGGTCAACAGAGCTGTTAGAGTATAGACTCATTTATGAAGTAAGGAAGGCAATTAAGGCATAAGCTTTACCAGATTTTGTGATCGAGCTAACAAAAACAAAGGAGCTGGGGTTAGACAGTCTAGCACAAATGTTGTACATAGATGGCTCATCAAGCAGTAAAAGCAATAGAGCAGGGGTAATCATGGAGGGATCCACAAATTTGGTCTTAGCGTACTTATCGAAGTTTAAGTTCAAGGCAACAAGCAACTTGGTAGAATATGAAGTGTTGATAGCAGTGCTAAAACTAGTAAGGGAAGTTAAGGCATGATCTCTAAAAGTCTTAAGTGATTCTTAGTTAGTAATTACTCAAGTTAGGGGGATTACGAAGTAAAAGAGCCAACACTAGCAAAATATGTAAGTGTCACTAAGACTTTGTTGAAGGAATTTAGGTTTGAGCTAATAAGGATCCCAAAGGAGGAGAATGACCATGTATATGCATTGCCAAGTTAGCTAGTGCTAAAGCAGCAGCAAATAATAGAATAGTAATTCGAGAAACATTGCAAGCTCCCTGTACAGATTAAGTGATGTGCACAGAATAGGAGTTAACATGATAAACCTCGATCATGAGGTTCTTAGAAGAAGGGTGGACAACCAAAAGATAAAAGAAAGGCCAAAAAGGTTGAATGGAAAGTAGTGGACTTTTTCATGGAAAGATGACAGTTATATAAGAAGGGCTTATCCCTTCTGTCATTGTGTGCCTCCGACTAAGTGAAGCTAACTATGTTTTGAGGGAAATAAATGAAGGCATTTGTGGATCTTATATAGCAAGAGTAGTGATTGCACAAAAGTCTATTCGATAGGGGTATTTTTGGAAAAAAATGAAGCAATAAGCCCTAGAACTAGTACGAAGTTATGAAAAGTGCTAGAAGTTTACAAAAGTTCAGAGACAGCTCACCTTCGAGCAGATGTCCATCTTTACTCCCTAGCCGTTTAACCAGTGGGGCATTGATTTGCTAGGCCCTTTCCCAGTAGCTCCTGATTAGCTAAAGTATATAGTGGTGGCAATCGACTACTTTAGCAAATGGATAAAGGTAGAACTTCTCACAACCATAACCTTAAATAGCGTACAAAAATTCATTTAGAAAAAATCACTTGCAAGTAAAATTTCCATAATTATAAGTTTCATTGTAAGAAGCTTGCTAACAATGCCTTTTAGGTATGGCCTCTTGGCCACAATTATATCAGATAATGGAAAGCAATTTGCTATCAGAGACTTCTAAGATATTTGCTTAAGGTTGGGAGTCAAGTAAAGATTCATTTCTATCAAGCACCCTCAATCGAACAGAAAGATTGAGCTAGCGAATAGAATCATTCTAGAAGGTCTATACAAGAGGTTAGACGATGCAAAAAAGAGATAGGCTAATGAATTACCAAGTGTGTTATGGTTATACAGAACCACTGTGCACTCGATTGCCTATGAAACCCTTTTCAAGCTCATTTATGGAAGCAAAGCTATGCTTCCAGTCAAACTGGGGTAGTGTTCTAAAAAGGAAGTGATATGAGCAGTAGAAAAATAAAGAAAGAAGAATGAAAGAATTGGATATATTGATCGAAACAAAGGATGTAGCCTAGCTACAGAATAAACACTATAAGGAAAAGATTACCAAAGTTGTAAATAAAAGAGCAATGCACAAAGTCTTCATAAAAGGAGACTTAGTCTTGCGAAGAATAAATGGCCCGTGAAAAGCACAAAATGAAGGAAAGCTAGCTACCACATGAGAAGGACTATTCAAAGTGCAAGAGAGCCTCTTTAATGGTGCCTACCACTTAGAAACTATACAAAGGAAAGCTTTCCCCTAAACATGGAATGACACACATTTGAAATAGTATCATGTACCAATCTAGCAGCCTAAATCAATATTTAATGTATCCAACACAACAAAGTGAAAGAAGAGAATTACATCCCATATGTATCAAAAATCTGAGGAGACTCCTCAGTCCAGAAGATTCCCTAATATAATCAAAATCCAAGCAGATCCCTCAATTTGGATAGATCCCCTGATATACACAAAAATTTAACAAAATCCTTTAGTCTAAACAAATCCCCTGGTATACACAAAAATTCAAGTAGATCCCTCAACACACTCGAAAATGTAAGTATGCCCCTTGGTGTTAACAAGTGTGTTAAATCTAATCTCACATAATGACATTCAAACATGTTCAAGGAAATAATTATCCCGTAAAGCCCACAGAGCTCATGGAAGTAATGCGGAGAGCAATATAAAACAAATATACAAGTTCATGTAGTCGTTCAGATATGCAAAATGTAGTATTGAAATTAGTGTGTATATAAATGCATGTATGAGAATATGTAGTTGTTCAATGGAACAAAAACACCAAAATTTAAATTCATATAATTGCTTGGCATAGCCTTTGCATAAAAAAGGCGATAGCAACAAATAGTATAATTTAAACAGAAGACAGCTTCAAATAACCCTTTGTGTAGTCTATGCATAAAATAGATTTCAGATTCTTCATCATCTCTTCAAGAAGCTCCTCCTAGGACTTAATCCTATTGTCAAGCCTAGAAAGATCACATTAAAAACCCCAATATTCATCATCCTTGTCAGCAAAAAAGTTATTCTTCAAGCTTGAGGTGGAACCCTCACCAAGAACCTTTCATCTGAGGGGAGGACCCATGGGTGTGGTCAAAAGAGGATGAATCACCTATAAGGATCACTTTCAATCCTAACTTAGATTGGGAGGTCAAAGGGATAGCAGACTTTCACTTCAACTAAATCTAAGTACAAAATCCCATTGATTGCTTAGAACCCATAGAACCAATCAATAACCTTAAGGAACCTTTTTTATTAGCACATTTCAAAGAATAAAAGCTGAAAATAAAATCAGAAGGATATGAAGAAACTTATTGGTGAAAGGCACAACCAAGAACCAAGGAGGAGTACCAGAAAAGAAAAGGGCAAGTCATAGTAGTTAAAGCCCATAATGGCAAAGTAATGTTGTGGCCACCAAAAGGGCCGGTTCAGTTTATATAAAGGGTTATGCCAAATCTAATGGCTAGAAAGAACAAAAATGAATGGCTGAGATGATAACCCTAATAAAAATTAATGTTCCTAGAAAATATAAGATATCAAGTATACAGAGAGTCCTTTAGAAGGTAAAACCTTTGGTTGGTCAATTCCTCGAGAAAGAAGCACTTCAAAATGGTCAATCTGAGGAATTCAAGGGCGTGTTGGTCATTGTGAAGTCAGGTAACTCACTGGTATTTGTAAGATGAACCTAGTCAAAGCATAAATAAGTGAAAGTGGAAGACAAATGACAATAGGAAAAGCTAGGAAAAGCATGCTCTAGCTTATTGGAGGCTCATTTTGGTGAAAGAAATAAATGTTGTAACAAGTGATTAACATAATGAAAGGGCCCTTTTGGAAGCCTAATTGAAGATACAAGGATATGAGAGCAAAGTGAATTCATTAAAATCATTGATCAACATAAATTCATTAAAAAAAATAGATAAAGAAAGGGTTGAGGCAAGCTCTGCAACACCTCCTCCAATGTTTTCTCATGCTCAAGCTTGGAAAGATCTAGAGTGATACCTAGACTAAAATACTAGATCTAGTTAATAGCATTGGAAAACCCTAATCACATCATAGGGAACTTAAGATCTTCAGCCTCCTACACAATAGTTGAAAGTTCTTTCTTAAAGGTGATCTTATGGTCTACTTGATCTTTCCATTATGCTTCAAGCTCCTTTGCCAAGTTTTCACTTTTCTAAGATAAAACATCTCGTTCAGTTGCTAAGGTCTTGCTTCATTGAGATAGGGTGTCTTGTTATTTCACCAACTCAACTATACAATTAGTCAGATCGACAATACTTTTGTCCTGATCGACCAACCCTTAAGATTTGGTCTCCAAATTTTTCTTCACTTTTTCCATAATAGAGGAGTTAGTTTTCACCAACTCTCTTCCATAGGTCAAAAGATGGAACTATAGACAAGATGTTAGCAAGTGAGCATGCCATCTGAATGGTAGAAGCTTTCAGCATATTCAGAGGTCTGTGATCAAATATAAAATCTTTCATGTGATCTTAATCAATCAAAAGAAGTAGCTGGTTATAAAAAAATATATTGTAGTCTGCATCTTTATACCATATGTTGTCTATGGTAATAAAAGCTAAGCTGCTACCTTTAGGAGCTTTGTTTGATAGTAGTTCCCTTTAGTTACCCACCTTGATCTTTTTGGTTAATGGAGCAAAAATGTCAGGTGGTCTCAGTTCTTTACCTTTGCTTAATTCTTTGGAGGAAGTTTTGCACCAAGGCAGCAATAGGTTAATCAAATCGAGGAAAGTTGTAAGCAATCTTGGCTATTGGCGCCAACTCAATTTGGACCATTGGTGGCATGATGGGTTTTTCCTTGGCATTAGCCCAAGCACGAATTTTAGCTATGCCTTTCTGATCCATCTTCAAGCGATTAATTTCTATTAACAAGCCTTGTAACTAGTATCTTGAAAATAGAATAGGAAGTCAGTAAAGTAAAATGAGCAAATAGCAATAGCATAATAATAAGTCACATATGAAGAACAAATAGGGCATCGAATGGTCCTAGTGCCAGAAGATGAATCACAAGATCTTAATCGATGATTGAAAGATCTTCAAAGACATGACTCGGTGATGGTTTTGGGGATTTGGTCCACTTAACAAGGTAGAGCAGCTCTTCATCTTAGAAGAAAAAAGGTGAAATCCTTTAATAACCTAAACCTTGAAAAAGGAATGCTTCCAAGTCCGGGCATTAGTAAGCATATTCTCTAGGATTACTTGCTCGGAGCATCAAAGGAAATACATCCAACCTCACTCTTCTACCTTGAGTAGGAGAAGAAAAAGAAAAATGACCCAATAGTGAGTTTGATTTGAATGTGAACACTCAATACTACAAAGCAAGTAAGAAAGGCCCAAATATTCTAAGTTAATTGAGAAAGGTAGATGTCATTGTATAAAGAAAACTTTGTTGAAAAATGATAAAAAGGGGGGCAAGCATAGAGTCGATTGACTACATCTCCATAAAACATCAAAAAAAATAAAATAAAGTGTCATAACTACAAACCTGCTCATCTTCCAGGGCAGGCTCAAAGACAATCCCCTTTGACGGTCCCAATAAGAATAATTTGAAATTGTGAAAATAAAAAGGATCTTGCCCTTATCTCATTGGAGATTTGTATAGACCAATATCAAAAATGAAATTCTATTGATTCGATATGTAAAGATATGATAGCCAGCAATTGTACAGAAAATAAAGATAGAGAATTGATAGCAAAAGCAATTAAAGTGTAGATAATGAAAAATAATTGAAGACAAAAATTTTTAAAGTGGTTCAACTTGAATTAAAACCACAATTCAAGTCTACTCCACTTGATCTTTCTTAATGAAAGACCTCTGAATTAGAAACAAAAACTATCAGGATTGATAGGCTCCTGAAATGCCAGTCTTTATATTAACATGAGAAATTAACAGGTTTCTTACTAACCTAAAAGATTTACAGCAGGCTCTTCTAAACCTATACATATTTCTAACACCTAGAAATCTTAAATAAATGAAATAGAATAAAGAAAAGGATCGAAAATACAATACCAATGTTTGAGATGAAAATCTCAAAATAGCTATGATAAACTAAAATAGATTTGATCCAATGAGCTTGTGAAAGATTGATGATTGTAAGAGTAGATAAAGCTTTTCTCTTAATTAGTAGTTTTTGAATTTGATTGTTATGTAAAATTGTGTGAAAAGTGTTTATATATGGAAGGTAGCTAGGCCAGAATAGCTGCCATAATCATCTATAACAAAAAAAAAATGGTTTTTCAGTTTTTGAATCGATGTAACATCAATTATGGTCTGTCATTCACTAATGAATCGAAGTGAAATCAATGTATAATATGTTGTTAGCAGAGTCTACATCGATGACAACATCGAAGTGCCCATATTTCCAAACCTTCGACAAGAAATATTCTTCGATACATCGAAGTGACTTCGATTTGACTATAAAGATTTTCACAGTTCTCTAGTGCATTAATGTCACATTGAAGTATGATGTAAATTTTTCTTCAAAATAATTTTTCTTATTTCATTGTTTAAAAGTAATTGGCTCAAACAATGTTTAAGCTTATTCATATAAGATCCTATTAAAATTAACATAAATCCTAAACACTAATCTTAAATCTCTTTAGATTTCTTGAATCAAATACCTTTGAGCTTTCTTTGAACCTGAAAAATAAATTCGAAAACACTAAAACATATTATTAGATAATAATTTTTTTTTTCAACATTAAAACCATTGTGTAGCTTAGAATATTCTAGGCTAACAATTCCCCCTTTTTGATGTTGAAAAACAATTTTAGATGAGATTCAAAGTAAAAGAGATTTAAGGGAAAGTAGATCATCTAAAATAAAGTTGTATGCCTTTTCTCCCCCTTTTGAAACATTAAAAGATAATAAAGCAATAAAATTTAAAATCAGTGCTCCCCCTCAATTCATGATTTATATATAGGTAACTTGTTCCTTAGCCTTTAAAATGATATACTTGCAAAATAAACTTAAAAAGCTTTAATGCTTAAGTTAGATTTTGCAATAGAATGACAAATAACTTGTTGATGTCAGATTTCGGTTCGTACGGATGGTCCCAAAATTCGCTCAATAGGAGGAGTTTGGGGATCCAATTGCTACTTTTGAAATGTAGAAGGAGATGGCCTAAAAGGAAGAAAGAAAGGGAGACACAGTGTTTTTAACGTGGTTCGACCAAATCCGGGCGACACTGGACCCTACGTCCATGGCGGAGATTTTATTAATGTGTAGGATTTTTGTACGGAGTTTTGGCTTATAATCTACCAGTCTCCTCTTCTTCCCCTCTAATAATGTAATTCTATTTATAGAGGAATGAGAAGTTACATTGATTAATTACAAGCTACAGTTGTGTTACATGAAGATATAAATGGAAAAAGACAGTAAAAGACTATAATTTGGTTGTTGCAGGATATAGGCTGTGGGGTGGCCCCCTTGGTCAGCTGTGGATTTGCATTTGTCTGCATCCGTCACTTAGTGCTACTACATCGTGCAAGGTGCTTACCATCCCAAGCTAGAATTCCTAAATCGGGATCTATATGGGAATTACTGAAGCAAGCTTGATGCTACTGTAGTAAAGTAGCGGGCTCAAGCAGGATGGTCAACTGCTTGATGTGCTGGCCTTAGGGTCACCTCGTTGTGTCGCTGTCTTATAGAGACTAAGGTGGGACTTGTTTCACGAGATGATATCGGGATGACTTCGACGTACCACCTGACAAAGGGTGAAGCAAAGTTTGCTGGGCACCTTTGGCGAGTTGGGTGATCTGGCCCCAGGTCTGTCACGATCTCTCGAGGTCGATTTTCACTTGTAACATAAGCCCCCCAACTCCTAATTTACTTTGTGAACTAGGAGTAACATAAGCAAAGTTTGCTGGGCACCTTAGGCTTGATTCGTATCTCCAGTCAGTGTCCTTACTTGATCAGATTGTCATGTCAGATGTCATATCATTCTGTATTAGGCCATGCTTTCTTCTGTTTGCTATTTTTAGCCATTGGCATGGCATCGTCACTTGTTTTGGGCTGTTGGATAAAGATCGAATTAGCTTCCTTCCGGATTCTTCAAAGGGCCGATCGGATCTTTTAATAGTCTGAGGAGTTCCTTCCTTTTGCCTTAAAGGACTTTGATGGAGGAGACTGATGAGTCTCCTGTGTTTTGGTGTCTTGGCTTTCAACGAAGCTTGTTGAGACATGGATGGCTTGTTGCAGAATGTTGGGAGACATGGATAGCCGGTTGCACGTGGCTCCGTCGTAGGATTCACTTTACGGGCTCCTGGGGGATCTTGTGCTGATCCCTAATTATTTTCCTTAGCATTGCTTGTGATGCTGCTACCTGGCCAGTCAGCATTTTATGACTTTTTGAATTGCTCTGGGTTTGGCTTAGGAGGATGCACTGGAGGAAAATAAGTAGGAGCAGTTAGAGGCTGTTGTCCTTCCTGCAGGTGGGAGCTCACTAACTGGTAGCTGGCTTTCTATTGCTTCTTACAAGAATGGTAATGCCAAGCTTTCTAGTCTTTTTCCTTTGTTTCTGCATTTCTTCTTCTAGTGTAATCTTGCCTCATTGAGGCTCTTTGTTGTAACCTTCAAAATTTGTAATGGTTGCTTAGTGCACCACTGTATATACATTCAAAATTTGGGTTGGCCGTCTATTCGCTTAATTTGAAAATGCTGTCGAGGTAGACTCGCGGGCTGTCTCACCCTCGGACTTATTTGGTTGTGTCAAGGTGATGACTTGTCACCAAGTAAGATCACACATCTATACCACAGCAAGCCCATTGCTCAGTCTCACAGCAAGCCTATTGCTCAGTGGGATAGCAAGCTCATTGCTCAGTCTCACAACAAGCTCGTTGCTCAATGGTCGAGGAATTCGCTCCCTTAGTCAAAATTTATGGAATGTGGCTTGCTTTGGATGTATCGATGGGGTAGGCCTTATGCCGTCTCACCCCTAAATCAATCTTTTACAATGACGAAGGGGAAATTCTTTATCTAGATAATGTCTTTTTGGCCAATCGGCAACTTATATTAATTCAACAATCAATAGTTGATACAACTTAATCGCCATTGATAACAAGCGAATGTCATAGGATTAGAATATGGTTCTGATGGAGGGCTCAGGCTCTTGGGTGACAACTCACTGAGCTTGTTGAGCGTGCTATCCAGGCGATCTCACCATGTAATCCTATAGTCATCCTCTTCTGATGAGGTCTTCGATGACATATTTTAATGCTTGACATTCTGAGGTGGTATGTCCAGCCTCACTGTGGTAAGCATAAAATATATTTTGGTCTCTGGACTTGATGGGTACCTTCATTGGTATGAGCCTTTCAAAGTCCTCATTGTTCTTTTCTATGGCAAAAATTCTATCCAGCGTATCCGATAGGATGTTGTAGTTTTCAAATTGGCCTCCAGGTCACTGAGGCTTCGCCTTCTTCACGAGATAAGGAGTGGGGTCATCGTGACTCTCGCTACCCTTCTTTTTTATCACGGTGGGACAGCTGGGGCCCACTTTGTGCTTGGGCTCTTCCATTCCAAAGGTTTCCTCCCATCTTATTTGTTTGGCAACCTGTTCGTAGAGTTCAGCGAGGTCTCAAGCTAGGGACTTGTAGAGGCATCTGTACAGTTTTCATTGTGAAGTCCCGCTAAGATCGTTGTCAAGATACTTTCCTTGGAAGGGTCTTCTATCGAGTTGGCTTCATGCCTGAATTGAGCAACGTAATCCTTGAGCGACTTGCCCTTGCGCTGGAAGATCATCGCAAGATGGGAAGGGGGTGCAAGCTGTCTCTTTAATGCCTGGTATTAATCGACGAATTTTCTCTGGCACTCTTCACAGCTATTGATGCTGTGAGCCGGGAGGCATCGAAACCATGCTTGAGGCGCTCCCCCCAATGTGGCAGGAAAAATGCGACATTTCACTAGCGGGTCAGTTGTCTGAAGGTCCATCTGGGTATTGAACGTGTCCTGGTGGTCGCTCAGATTGTTGTTCACATTATACAGCAGGATCACGGACAATTTAAGCTTTTGTGGGAGAGGTCGTGTCTTAATTTCCACAGAAAATGGAGAGCTTTCCTCTTGGTGAGGGCGATGGCTCTGAGGCTGTGGATATTCTTCTAGCCGTTCAAGCCTACAGAGGATTTCCTCTATTGTCTGATTGGGTGTCTCAGACTAAGGGGTTGAGCTCCCTGCTCGTTGTGAGCCCCCCAGTTGCTAACTATCATGACCTTCATGGGTTTCCTTCTGAGCCTTTTTACCAAGTTACTGGAACTTCACCATGATCTCCTCTTGTCTTTGTGTGCTCTAAACCTAGGCCTATACCAGCACTTTCACAATTTCAGCTAGCTCTCTTACCATGCTTTCGAGCATCGAATGGGGCTGGTTGGGCATTTATGCCTCTTGAGTTTTAGGAGCAGTAGTAGACTATTGGTGAACCCCCGCAACAAGAGTGTCCATTAGTTGGAACGCCAAAGTGGTTGAGCTCTGAGTAGCTCTTCCTTGTGCCATTGTTAAGCTACAATGAAGACTTCAGAGAGTAGATGGCCCCCACAGACGATGCCAAAAATGTTGACGTTGGATTTCGGTTCATAAGGATGGTTCCAAAATCTGGCCAATGGGAGGAGTTCAAGGATCCAATTGCTGCTTCCGAAGTGTAGAAGGAGATGGCCTGAGGGAAGAAAGAAAGGGAGACGCAGTGTTTTTAACATGGTTCGGCGGCACAGGACCCTACATCCACGGTGAAGATTTTATTAATGTGTAGGATTTTTGTACAGAGTTTTAGCTTATAATCTGCCAGTCTCCTCTTCTAACAATGTAATCCTATTTATAAAGGAAAGAGGAGTTACATGCATTAATTACAAGCTACAGTTGTGTTACATCAAGATATAAATGAAAAAAATAGTAAAAGACTATAATTTGACTATTACAGGATATAGGCTGTGGGGTGGCCCCCTTTGCTCGGCTATGGATTTGTATTTTTCTGCATCCGTCACTTGGTGTTGCTTCATAGTGCGAGGTGCTTGTCATCCCAAGCTGGGATTCCTAGCTTAGGGTCATTATGGGAATCGCTGAAGCAAGTTCGATGTTGCTGTAATGGAGTAGTAGGCTCGAGCAGGATGGTCGACTGCTTGACGAGCTGGCCTTAGGGTCACTTCACTGTATCGCTGTCTTGTAGCGAGCAAGGTGGGACTTGCTTCGCAAGATGATATCGAGATGACTTCATTGTACCACCTGATGAAGGGTGAAGCGAAGCTTGCTAGCGCCTTTGGCCAGTTAGGCGATCTGGCCTTGAGTCTACTGTGATCTCTCGAGGTCGATTTTCTCCTATAACATAAATCAAATCAAATAAGAACCATATAGTAAAAATGCATTAGATTTATTCAATTTCTTCAGGGTTTAACATACCTATTTCTCTCCTAATGAATGTAAACCTTTTCT
>JANHAO010008224.1:0-19626 GCA_026873985.1 Saraca asoca | reverse complement strand
ATAATAATAATAATAATAATAATAATAATAATAATAATAATAATAATAATAATAATAATGATGATGATGATGATGATGATGATGAAAAAGAAAGGAAATGAGTTTTGATCACTAGAAAATAATAGGCTAATTTCACTTATATTTGGAGATGTTGCTAGTGTATCAAAAAGAAGTTTAGAATCTTATATAAAGGATTTTAGATAAGATCTCAAAGTGAAAAGTAAAGAGTTTGGAGAATGAAGGATTTTTGTTAAGAGAGAACAAAGGATTTTAGATGAGATGTTACTTTCAATTCAAAAGGGAGAGATAGATGGAAAGATGTAGTAAATAAGAAAGATGAGTGTGATATAAGTATAAAAGTCAATTTAAAATGGGGAGAGTAAATAAAAGCGATGGAATAAATAAAAGTGAAAGTAAAATAAAAAGAGTTTTTACTTTTTTAAATTTTTTTTGATAGATTGTAACAATTTTGTATAATATCTTAAAAATAAAAATAAATAGGAAATACTTTTCAGAAGGACCACAATGTAGTTTCAAAAAATTTTGTTGGAGTTGTATCGTAATTTTACCTTTCGTAGGAGGACCTTTTTGAAGGCAGTGAAAAGTCAGTGGGGTGAAAGTATAATTTACCCCATTTCTTTGATAATATATAATTTTCCTAGTTGGCCTTCTCCTTTCTTGTGCTCTCCAGAATTTTCCCGATTCCCTTCCTCCTCCTCTTCTAGTGTCCTCCTCTTCAGCAGTGCAATTTAGTAGCTTTTCTCCTCCTTCTCCGGTGCTTTGGCCAGTGATTGGAATGGGTCACTGATGACGATCCGACTGATGCCAAGCTCCCCACTTGCACTTTGAAGGGTGGTGAATATTCCTAGAACAAAAATTTTATTTTATAGCAACCTTACTTCAAGATTTCAAGAAATTTATCTAAAACCCTCATATTTTAATGTGGAAAGAGGTTGAAATTCTTCTTGTTATTTTGTTTTAGTAATATTCCCATTGGAGAGTTGAGCCCATCAACATCAAATTTTTTAGTCCCAACTAATTATCCAAGTAGGTAGTTCTCTAATTGATTTGAAAATTATTAGCTTCAGATATTGTAGTCTAATATTAAAATAGGGTAGTTATTCTTAATTAAAGGATTTCAAATTTAAGTCCAAAGATTAATTTTAATACTGATTATACCTGAATAAGCTGAGTGATCTAAATTCTCAAGTTAAGTGACTTAGCATTTTGTGATCTTTCCTTCGAAAAATTTGAACAAATGAGAAGTCCTTAAGGCAAGTAAATGATCCTACCCTTTTAGTAAATTCCATTTTGAAATAATTTTGTTATGTGAAACATTTTGGTTTATTGAATAATTTGATTTCTTGATTTTAGCTTACTTTGAAGATTGTATTGTACATTATATATATGGAAATGAATTACGATCAAGAAATTATGAATTTTAGAATAAATGATTTTATGTTGTTATTTATTGAATAAATATAAAGTTTATGTTACCAAGAATATTTGATGATATGTTCCAATGTTTAATATTTTGAGATGAATAAAATGTCTCGTATCTGCAAATTGACTTGATAGCATAATATTTTTTTGAATGTTTGATTATTTGGAATTTTGGATCCATTGGTAATTCCATGAAAACCCTCAACTATGCTTATGATTAGTATATTCACTAGAGAAATAAAGGGGGATACTTGGTGGAGAAATAAGTTAAGATGGATATATGTGATATTTGATACGGGGGTCTTGGATTTAACCTTAACCTTCAAAAGCGATTTGACCCTGATTACATCTGTTTGACTTAATTAGGGATTTGACCTTGGTTCTCACATTTGATATCTGTTAGGTTTGTTACTTGTAGGAATTACTCATTGGATCCTAATAGTATTTGGATAAAATAGTTGTTATTAAATATTTTCCTATTTGAGAATTGGTAAATTTTAGAAAAGGAAAAGTATATTGAACTTCCATTTGTTTATGTTACAATAATTACTTTTTATAGCATTATACATTATTACTTATTTTATTTTTGCGGAGTTACCAAAAATCTTAGTTTTTATGGGATTATTTGCTTACTGAGTTTATATGAAACTCACTCTTTTCTTCTCCATAGTTTTTAGGGCCAGAACATACTCTTACAGTCCTTCCACACCATCTAGTTCAGGATCTGTTCACTGATCGAGTAGATCACGTCCTGCAGAGTTTACAGGTATATGAATAGTGTAAACATTAGCAGTTGGTATAGTGGTAATACATGTGTGTTTTGTCTAGATGAAGCCTAGTAGGTATAATCTTGTGTTGTCTGGGCTGTTGTGAACTTGATTTTGTTGTACGGATTTTGTATAGGACATACAGTCCTTTTTTATTATATAAACCTTGTGCCCAGAAATCCAAAAAATAGAGAAACTCTACCAAATTTTCAATAAATATTTGAAGTATTTGTTTTTATGCATCAATTAAATTTTGATCTTTGGTATATTGAGTCACATTAGGATAGACTTTGCAATGTCAAGCTTGTAAAAGGTTTCCTAATAGTGACCTTTTATGCCGATCAAATTTCATGGATCGAGGCATGACAAAGTTGGTATTAGAGCATAATCTAGGGTTTGGGTGTATGATTAGGGGTCTCCAATTGCCAAATTGGGATAGAAGTACTGAGTTCATGTTAGTGTGACTAGGAGCACAACACATGAATAAGGATACATTGATGCCCACATCATGAATATGTTAATAATCTTTGCATTACATAAATCTTTCATTCCTACTTATATAAATGTACAGGAATCTTGCCTAAAGCTTGCTCCTAGCCAAGTTATTGAACCATTGATTTCTTTCCTGGAATTCCCATCGCAAGCTAATTAGTAGCATGGCATAGAACTACTATTTCATCTTTTTGCATAGGAACATTTCTAGTGAGATATTACAAGAAAGAACACAATTGTGTCCCTTGTACAACTTGTAGGTGGAATATTAAACTTATAACAAATCACAATTTAAGCATTGGAGAAAATCTCCACGAGTTAGCCTAAGGCAGTTGTTGATGTTGGTGGTATTTTTGAGCTTGCTATGGTAATTATTCAAGATGACCCTCAACCACCATATGTTCTCTGGGAATCAACTGCTTGGGTTCTTTCTGATGTATTACATTCCAATGCTAACTGCTATTTTAAAGTTCCTATGGTGGTTCTAGTAAAAACTGTTGCATTCAACCCTGGAGAGTACAATTAGTGTGGTTTTAAATGCCCTAATAGTTCATAAAAGTAGTAATGCTTCAAATGTTGAACAAATGATGGATGCTAGTGCTATAAATGTGCTATTGGACCTTTTAAGATCTCATTAACATAACAACATCAGCGTGTGAAAGATGAAGGTATCAAAGTATGTAATAGCACTTTTGTCACAATATCTGTTGGATCCATAAACCAAATCACAGTCTGGCAAGCTTCATGCTGCTTTGGCCCTGGGAGACTTTTCCCAGTATGAAGGACATGCAAGATTTAGTGCTTCTATATCTACATGTTGTGCATTGATAAGTTGATAGAAGATCAGCCAACTGAAGAATGAAAATGGTGGTCATATGTGTATTGTAAAACTTTGTCATGAACAACAAGACTAATAGGTCCTTCTCAGTTGCTGAGCTGGAGGTTGCATCCCTTTGTTATTGTTATTTTTAAAGTCTGAACTCGTTAAGGTTAGGAAGATAGTCCTTTGAAGCAATATATAAGGCTACATTTGGTGGTCTTTCGGATGATCACGTTGGTATGAAAATTCTTGTCTTAGAAAGTGTAGTTCCAATTTGATGGAATTAACTAGATCTAAAGAACAAGAAAGACAAAGTTGTAAGGGGTTTTATTACTAGAGCATTAAGAAATCTTTGTGGTGACAAGAATGGTTATTGGAAAGCAACTTTAGAGGCTAAAGGTGTAGATATTATTGTTGGTCTCTTGTCTTTAGACAATGCTATTGTTTAGTTAAATGTGGCTTCTCTATTGGCTTATTTAATGTTGGCTTTCAGTGATAGCATCCTTAAAGTAATGGACCCTGGAGCTGTCAAAGGTTTACTTCAGCTTGTCAGTTAGAAAAAATGATAGTACTGTATGAGTAAATGTTGTTGATGCTCTAGAGGGCCTCCTTCAAAATTAACCAGTGCTAAAAAAGCTATTATTGGTGCAAATAGGTTCCAATCCTTATTGGAGCTATAGTTGCTCCTTCTAAGGAGTGTATACAAGGTAATAGTGGTCAGGCTCTGCAGAAGTATGTAACTCAAGCTTTGGTAAATCTCTGCTTTAATTCTATATCCAGGAGAACCTTGCTATTCTCTAGCCTAGTTGCACTAGTTGGTAATATAATTGAGGCTCTCGCTTATATGTTGATGATCTTTAAGTAAAAATTTAACATTGACAAGGAATCTTTTGATGCAATTAAAATCAGGGATATTAAAAATATTATTTAAAGTAAAAAATATTAAAAATATTATTTAAAAGTAAAAAATATTAAAAATTAGATTAATGAAAGTTATCACTTAATGATCTTGTACTCTTTGTAGACTCACTTTATGTTATAAAAAGAGAGAAGACAAAAAAATTTGATAAATAATTTATTAATTTTATTTTAATAAGTTAAATAATTTTGACATCAAGTTTTATTCTATCAAATGATAAAGTTAAGAAAAATAATGGAAGAATTAGAAAATTGAGATTAATCCATCTAAGCTGCTAAACAAATTTGCTTTAAGCTATTAAATTGTCAACAAAATTCTTCATTGTTACAATTGATTTGAGCTTAATAAGTCAAGCTGAGCTACTTGTGAGCTTAATTTGAGTTAAGCTCAAGCTAAAAAAATTGGCTCGAATCAAGCTTGCTCCTAACTATGAGTTGAAAAAATTTAGAGTGAGCCAAGCTTGAACTAAGACCAGCTCAGCTCAACTTAGCTCATTACTAATCCTATTAGCTAGTGTAAAAAAATATATTAATGAAATCATGTTCAAATAAAAGAAAAAGTCAAGTACAAAAATTTTAACAGCATTCCCATATTAGTAGAAGAATTTGAAAACTAGACATTTATTAATTTAACCCATATAAAATTCATAATTTTATTCCCAGCTAGTTAATACCAGATTTCATTTAAAGATAGCCAAAACTAGAGTTTTGACAACACTGAGCATTGTTTAGTAAATTGGCTATAACATATTCTAGAAAAGTCAAATTGTGAAGCAGTTAAAACCAATAGAAAATAGACATTCAAAGGTTCAATTTTTATAAATTTCATATAGATATATCAAGTATCCTATAAGATACATTAAACGTCCCTAAAAGATTACAAGCTAAAGTTAACAAAGGAGAAGTTTTAGTTAGCTCTTAGTAAATGAGTGAATAAATGCAATGTTCTCTCATATCTTCCCAAAAATGTGACTAAGGCTGAAAGGAGATGGAAAAAGATTGAGTTAGCCTTCTAGAAGCAACCTCACCACCCCTTGACAACCATTTTAGAATCTTCTTTTCCCCTTAGATACACATATAAAAGAAAAAAAAGGGAAGATAATGATTTTTATAAAATTTCCTTCTCGAAAGGGGGTAACTCATCCATTTGCAATAAAGAAGAGAGTACAATCTTATCTCTTAGGATCACAAGGAAATATTTTGAAGATTTCTTTACCTCACCTTACCTTTAAAGAACTCCTCTCTTTATTATAAAGAATAATTGCAAATATTGTCTCATTTATTTTTAGAAACCAAAAGCATTCCCTTGCCCTTTATATACATATCAATTAAAAGAGGAAGAGGGAAAGAGGAGTGCAGATTTTTATTTGGCTCCTTCTTGAAAAAATCTAACTTTTCTCGTTGATTAAATAAAAGAAAGGACTTCATTAACTTAAGTAGTATTTGAAAACCCTTTCTAAAGATTTTCCTTCTCTAAAACTCCACAATGCTCCTTTCTTAAATGCCATATCTTTTTCATTTAATTTGGGAAATCAAAACATGCCTAAAATAAATATATTTCCTCCTCTTCTCTCTTAACTTACGCAACCTGTCTTTCTCATTTCTCCAACTTCTTCTTTCATCTTCTCCCTCACAAAAACCCCAAAACTAAAAAGCTCCTCTTCACTCCCACTAACTTTCATGACTTCTAGAGCTTGTAATCCCACTTTTACTTCAAGATTCACTAAGGTAATACTCATTCCTCTCACCTTCTTATTTTTGTTTAAAAAAAAAACATAGATACTTGAGGAGTGATGAGCTTGTATTTGGGTTAAGAGAAAGTGAAAGTTGATGAAAGTTTCATTTAAAACCATTTAATGATCAAGCTCATTCTCACTTTTCAACCAAGATCTCACAAAATCACGATGAAGATTTAATTTCATCTTGACGTTGTAAAAGGAGGTAGGTTTTGGTTCATGAAGAAATAAAATGAGAAGGTACTCAAATTTTTTTTTTTAATCCTAGATCTAAAGTCTCTATGAAGAAACAACTCCATTTTGTTTTAGTTTTAGGAGGTACCTGATTCTCACACCTGGGCAAGAGTGAGTGACTTTCTAACCTTTCATTGATAAGCTTTATTTTGGAAATATTTGCTTCGACTTGTATATTTTCTTGTTTGTGACTTTCTCCTAACTAAATATTATTCAAATCATACTAATCTTACTTGTTGTGAAAAGAAAATGAATAACTTTGTTTGGGATCATGAAGGTATCGGCCATGAGGACAAAAAATGGTTTAAGAGAACTTTCACTTTTAAGTCTTGAGTACATTTTGTTTATTTATAATTTCTTGAAAAAAATTTTAGCATAGATCTTGAGAGGTAAATCAAAATCTATGGTGAATAGTGGTAGTTAGCGAGTATTCTTAGTAGAGAATATTTATAACACTAACATGTATGATGTTTATGCATGAAAGTGAAAAAAATTTGGAAAAGGCCTATTTTTTTCTAGGAGAGGTTTGGCCACCCTAAGCAAAAAATGGTGGAAAATGCATTTTGTGGCAAGATGCCTTGGATGTGATGTCCAAGGGCATTTTGGTAATTTATTGGTCAAGTATTAAAATTGTGCATGAAAATTTTTCAAGAAGACCAAAGACTAGTTCATGGTTTTATCTTCCAATGAGGTAAAAATCTTTTCAAAATTTTATGCAAGTTTGAAATAAGAAAGGTTTCAAAATGGAAAGTGGATAAATATGAAAAATGGGTTTGAAACTTGTTTTTAATAAAGAACTTATTTAAATTGGACTTTGGCATGAATGATATTTCCAAAAGACTTGGACCATGAATTCTTAGCCTTAAGATAGGCTAACAAGGTCCATTTGACAAAAATGTGCTTTTGAGAAAAAAAATAAGCCTAAAGTAGCTATATGACTTCCACTACTATAGAAACATATTTACAAGTTAATTATTTCACATATTCCATATCAGTTTGGAGACCAACATCTATTTGAATGACATGATAGGTTAGAATAATTTACATTGATTTTTTGATTGAAGTGTAAAAAAGGAAACAATGTCAATTTCTAATATACAACTAACATTTTTTTATTTGGAAAAAAAACTTTTACACCTCAGTTTTTTATGAATAAACGATGTCTTTTTTCCTACTAAAAATATCTGTTTCTATCATAAACTGGCATTTTTTCTCATCTACTAAAGAGATTGGATTTTAAAAATAATCGAACTCTTTTCCTGAGCAATAATAACCTTTAAAGATGTTAGTTTTTTATAATAACTGATGTCGTTAGTGGAAAAAAGAAAGACATCAATTTTATATATAGGCCAACTTCTTTTCCCAAAAAAAAAAACCTTACTTCTAGCTTTTTTCTTTTTTTTTTTTACAAAAACGTATTGCTAGCTACATTTTTTCAAATCCTATTATTATATAGATTTTAGTAGAAATAACTATCACACCAAAATCTACAATCATCCAATACAATCCTAATTTCAACAACTTCAAACATTTTATTAGATTAACAAAAAAATTGAAGCCATTACAAAATTGAAATATAATCAAAACATCTCGAATTTATAACAAGTCTATATCATTTACTTACCTTTTGACTAATTTCGATCAATTATACTTCTCCTTTAGTTATGCTTCCTCCTATAATGTAATTTTTAACATTGGTGAGAGTTTTAGGTAATAAAGTTCAAGTGTTATTATGTCCATCCATATAAATCCAAGTTGCATTTTTATATATACAATTGATAAGAGTTAATTTACTTGAAAGACAAATTTTTTTTTATGAAATTAGCAAGATAGTATTTGTATTTCATATAAATAAACCATTGAAGAGACTATAAAAATTGTATATTATTACTAGATGATTGAATTTCTTCCTAAGGCAGTTTATACTCTATTAAAATCAAACAATTTTATTATTAAGTCATCTTAATTTTAATAAACATAAAATCAAGTATAAACATCTAAACTAAAAATTATTTACTTACCAATAAATATAATCAATTACCTTTAATTTTTCCTAATTTTTTTCTTTAAGAGGATCTTCAATCCATATTCGATTTACCTGAAAAATATAATTTTATTTTATTTTATGAAATTAGATAAATGATATATGTATTTCAAATAAGCAAATCATTCAAGACTCTATACAGATTATATATTATTACCAGATGACTGAATTTCGTCTTGAGGTAGTTTTTGCTTCATTGAAATCAAACAATTTTGTTATCAAATCATCTTAATTTTAATAAATACATAATCAAGTATAAGCATTATAAGCATTTAAACTAAAAATTATATAGGTAGTTGCCTATATACAATAAACACATAATATATCAAGTATAACTATCTAAACTGAAAATTATATAGTTGCTAATAAATACAATTAGTTACCTTCAATTTTTCCTAATTTTTTTTCTCTAGGAGGATTTTCAACCCATATCTTTTCATCATGATCATCTTGCATGTAGAACTCCTCTAAGTTGCCTTCATCATTCACCAAAGGTAGTTTTAAATAGAAAGGAGAAATCTCCTCAATATCATTACTTATCTCTTCTTCATCCCCATCACCAGTGGTCTGTCTCTTCTCTTGAAGAACTACAAATCACTTCTTATCAATCAGGTCTATGATATAAAAAATCTACTTTGCTTGGGATGCCATTGTAAATGGTTCCCCTTCTGGCCCTTCTTATTAAGATCCACCAACATGAACCCTAACTCATCAACTCAAATGCACTATTATTCTTAGCCCATTTACATCAAAGCATTGGCACCCTAAATTTGATGTAGTAAAGCTCCCATATGTTTTCAGTGACATCATAATATGACATATTTGCATATATAAGATTTTTATCTTTGGAACTAGAAACATGCATTAATTAATCCACCAAGATAACCCCACTACTTTGCATAATGCTCCTATCATCATATCCCTTTGTGTAGAAAGAACCCCTTGATGTCATATCTATGATAAAATAAAAGTCACACAAAAAAGATTGGTTCAAACTAATGAGAGAAGGAGAGTGAGAGTGAAAGTACCTTTGAATCGCCAAGATGGAGGGGGAGAGAGCTATAATATCAAACATGGAAAAAGAGCAAGAGTGACAATTAGATATACAAAAACCTCTATATAAATAGAAGATATTCGACGTCAATCGTTTAGTTGAAACCAACGTTTTAATTTTTAGTTACATGTGAATATTCCAACCACCACATCTCATTTACTTCAAATTATTTTTGTCAATTTTGTTTGCCTAGACAATATATTACAATTTACACAAATAAATTACTCAAAGGCTAATTATATTTTGAAATATTTTTGTCCATTAAATAATGCTTAAATTCTTGAATTATTTTATCTAATTTAATAGTATTTAAATTCTTGAAATATTCTGTTATCTTAGTAAAATGGAATTATTTGATTAGAAATAGAAAAAATTAATAGTTAGAGAAAAATTTTGTTTATTAATAATTAGGCAAAATAATTTGAGTTTCAACAGAATAGATATATCTAATATATTAATCTATAATATGTATCTCCATTTAAAATGTGTAGAGACTTTAGACTTCAATTTTTGTTAAAAATCTAATGTCATTTCTCTTAACTTGTATGGTTTTTTAAAAAACAAAGTTCTCTAATATAATATCTAATTAAAATGTGTGGACTTTAGATATCGATTTTCCTCTAAAAATCAACCTCATTTCTCTACTTTAGACATTGGTTTTCTTTGAAAGATTGATGTTGTTTTCTTTCTTTTGGTTTTTTCCAAGGATCTTGGCCCATCTTTCTTAGGAGGAGTTTTATGTCCTTTGGAGTCGCAAGTGTCTCTCTCAGAAGCAGTTTGTTGCTTTTCAACTTGCTCATCTTTTACTTCTACAATCTTTATTAATTTTTTAGTGTCTTGAGCCATTTATTAGAAATGATTGTCTACAGACTCAACTTCTATGGTCATAACTGGCACAAAATCTTCCAATTCATTGAAAGTGTAATCAGCTTGCCTCTTCCTTGGTGACTCAGAAGCATTTTGTGATTGTTGACACTAAAATTCGATCAACAAGTTAAGTTCAGTGTTACCTCTGACTGCAAGTTAAATACAGTAGAAAATGGTGAAAGGAAACTGTAAAGAAGAAGAAGAAATAGCAACGTCAGGAGTTTATCATAGTTCGGCTAAAGCCAGTTTGGCCCCTACATCCACGTTGATATTTTATTATGCACTGGAGGGATTGGCTTTACAGAACATGAATACAACAATGGAGGTTTCTCTAGATGAATAGTGCTCACTCTCAATATTGGTAGAGTTTCTGCATGTATCTGTGTTTTCTCCCCTATATGGTGACCTCCCCCTCTATTTATAGAAAGGGGGAGAGTTACAAGTGTAATTTCATAAATAACAAAATGAATACTTCCACCGTTCTGGACATTTAATGCTTAGCGCCTGATAATTAATACTAGGCAAATCATTGTCAGATTTTCGAGGAGTTGATGTGTAAGTTTGGAGGCTGAGCTGTCAGTGGGAAACGTATGCCTTGGTTTGTTGACTGGCCTCTGTACAAGTGTCTATTGTTAGTGGGCGAGATGGAAGTTAAGCGACCTGGTGGCTTTGGCTGGCCTCATCATCTGTACCTGGTCGTTCTTCTGAAGGTTATGGATTCCTCGTTGAGGGGTCAAAAGTCTCTTCAGCCAGCTACACTCTTTCATTGGTGACGCTGCGGGATGCCTCTAGCTCTTTCCCTAACAGTCTGGGGTCCTCGCTCAACGACCTCAAACTCTATCTTGGGTCTCCACCCGACTAACTGGGCCTCCTATTGGACCTCAACTGGCCCAAAATATACTTCCAAAAAATTTCTATAACATAAGCCCCCCAACTCTCAGCTTGCTCTGCGGGCGGGGAGTTGCAACCAATGGTCAAAGTCTTTGCCTACAACTTGCAAGATAACTCGATCTTTGTGCTTAGTCTATTGTACTATCATTTCTATCTTTTAGGCTTTCATTTCCCATGTATTTCTCTATGTATTATCTAGGCCGTTAGCGTGGCTATCTTCATTATTTTTAGGCCGTTCGATCCAGAACAGCCAAATGTCCTTTGGGTCACTTGATGATCCCGGGTGGATTTATAAAGGCTTATGACGCTTCTCTTTTTTGTGAGGTTGTCGGATGGACGCTTTGATCAAGCACTTCATTCCTTTAATGGTTTAGCTTCCAGATAAGCTTTATAGGACATGGATAGTCTGTTGTAGAGGTTTCAGAGACATGGATAGTTTGTTACATGTAACTTCCCTATACAACTTCTCTCCTTGGCTTCTGGAAAGTTTTGTACAGATTTTGAATTTTTTCTTCATAGTTCTTCCATGAGGTTCAACCTTGCTAGCTATGTTCCTAGCCCCTTTTTGAGTTGCTTTATGGTTAAGGAGTTAGGAAATGATCTGCTGGCTGAGGAAGGCTACGAGCAGGAGCAGCCGAGTCCATTCTTTCCATCTGATGGGAGTTTGTCCCTTAGAAACTGGCTCTCCTTCCCTTTATGGGGTCGTTAACTTTTTACTTTAGCTTATCTTTGTATATTGATTCTCCTAATATAAATCTACCTCATTAAAGGAGGTCTTTTAGTGTAACTTTGAGCATCATGCTTCTGTCCTTTGTCTTTTTAGGCCTACTGCATGGACAACTTAATTGGTTGTCGACGGCAACGTGATTTACCCCTGCAAAATTATAATTCAAGAATCATTGTGTAAAGTATTTAACGGGATAATTAGCTTCTGTTATAAGGAATTTAAGCTAATCGACTTTAACCAATAAACTCCTATTTAAAGGATATGTGTCATGTCGCCAATCGATCATGTCAGCTTGTGTAAGAATTCTGTGTGTGGCTAATGCATTACTTGGACACGAGGTCTTGAGTTTGCTTGTGCAAGAATTCTGTGCCGGGCTAGCATATTACTTGGACATGGCTCACGCAAGAATTCTATGTACAACTAACGCATTACTTGGACGGGAGATCATTATTTCACCCTCGACCTGCGTAAGAGTTCTATGTATGGTCAACGCATTACTTGGAAGCAAGGTCTTGAGTTTGCCTGCACAAGAATTCTGTGTGGGGCTAGAACATTACTTGGACACAGCTCGCGCAAGAATTCTACGTACGACTAACGTATTACTTGGATGTAAGATTATTATTTCACCTTCGACTTGCGCAAGAATTCTACATATGGTCAACATATTACTTGGATGCAAGGTCTGTCCGTGCAAGAATTCTGTGTAGGGCTAGCACATTACTTGGACATGGCTTGCGCAAGAATTCTATGTATGGCTAATGCATTAGTTGGACGCGAGATCATTATTTTTCCCCTGACCTATGCAAGAATTCTACGTATGGTTAATGCATTACTTGGATGCAAGGTCTATCTACGCAAGAATTCTATGCAGGGCTAGCATATTACTTGGACGCGGCTCGCGTAAGGATTCTACGTGTGGCTAACGCATTACTTGGACACGAGAGTATTATTTCACCCTCGACCTGCACAAGAATTCTACATATGGTAAACACATTACTTGGACGCAAGGTCTGTCCACATAAGAATTTTGTGCGGGGCTGGCACATTACTTGGACGCGGCACGCGCAAGAATTCTACGTGTGGCTAATGCATTACTTGGACACGAGATCATTATTTTGCCCTCGACTTGTGTAAGAATTCTATGTATGGTTAATGCATTACTTGGACACAAGGTCTGTCCGCACAAGAATTCTATGTAGGGTTGGCACATTACTTGGATGCGACTCATGCAAGAATTCTACGTGTGGCTAATGCATTACTTAGATGCGAGATTGAGTTTGTCATTATGCCCCAATCCTTCGTGACCTGTGATCTTGATGAGTTGTTTGGTAATCCTGTTTGTTTCACACACGTGACTTTTCATTTCCCAACGACGGCTGGTAATTATTATTTTTAGCTTTTGGCGTACATACGCTAAATCATCATTCATTGGCTGCTATTTTCTCTGGACCGTTAGATCATGGGTAACTAACACCTCTTTTGATCCAATAGTAGGGTTGTGCTTCCTTTTTAAGCCGAGTGTCTTCCTTCTCCCTCTTACTTTGCTATTTGAAAGCTTTCAGACCTCTGGTATTCTCTGCTCACCTATTTCTCCAACCACCGTTACAGCTTCTCCGTCACCGATCTCCGTTATTTCCCGCCTACACTTTTAACCATCACCTGAACTTTCCAAACTTTTCATCTTCAAGAATCATGGTACGCTTCCTATAACTCTATATTTTATGCAATTTTCTTCCTTTGTAGGAAATAGAGGACTTGATCTTGACTGATTAGGGGATGATGATGCCGATGGGTAGATATGGCTCGGATGCTTAGTCCTTGATTAGAATGCAATAGCCAAGTTACCGATAGGTTCTAGGATTCCGGGTACATATTTGTGTCCTCTGAAATTTTGTTGCTTAGTCGGAGTGTCTTCTCCATCCACCAGAGTTTAAGTTATCAGTGTGGTGGCATAGGGTGTGCATGGCTTGCGAAGTAGGGGTCATTAGTCTCAATGTAAAGTTCACTCTCAGCAAACTTATCAATCTTTTCTTTTCTTTGTGTATATAGGAGCGGGTCATGTGCATCGTCGCCACTTGATTAGGAGTGAGCATGACGAACTGGACTTGTCTCAAGACGTGGGGAACATTTGAAAATCTAGAGGTGTGACATCTAACGAAAAGGAAGTTGCTACAAACGCAGGTGCTCATTCGGGATCACCGAAGGCCAAAGGATGGCTTTAGGCCAACGCCCTGATCATCACGTGTTCAAACATCATACCTAAACTATTCGGGTTTGCGACGTTCAAACCGCTATCGAGTCGAGTCGAATCCCAAAGGGGTGCAACGTTATGGTCGCCGCCCTGGATGACTATGCCACCCATCCTCCTCGAGGCTTCGTAGCAATTGGTGTCCCGTATCTTACCGCAGGGTTAAAATTTCCCATTCAACCTTTTATCATTGATTTGTTAAATAAAATAGAGCTTAGCCTATTTCAGCCAATGCTAAACTCATATACTTCGTTGATTTTATTGGCCCTCATTCACAAGGGCAATGGCTTTCCTCCACCATCACTCGAGACCCTCTGTTATCTTTATGACTTGAGGTGTGTGAACTCCGAGGATGGGCTCTATTACCTTGTAGCCAGGCAAACACCTCATAAGAAGATCCTCCCGTAGGGGGACACAAAGAGGAAATCCAACACGGGACGTTATAAGTTTCGTTAGTTTTATATTTCGTGTCCTTCACTGAGATATCTAAAAAACTTTGATTTTGTTCTTGTTCTGAGTAAGTGGGCTGGTTATGGGCAAATTCATTCATTTCTTTGATATCTGTCCTGGATTCTAACCTTCTGTTTTGACTTCTGACCTCTTGTTCAATTTTGCAGATGGAACTGGTAAGCGGCCAACGCTTAAGGGCAAGGAGATGGGGGTTCTAGATTGGTTCACGATAACCAAGGATCTCCAGAACGACTTCAAGTTTGATGAAGACATTCTTTGCTTCCATAGGTTTACCCTACCAATAAACACCGAACTGACTAGGGAGATAAGGATTCGCCAGCTGATGGAGGTTAGGCCCATGGACTTTGATGACTACAATACAATAACGGACTTGATCCTCAGAACACCTCCCTCAGATAGCAAAGACGAGGCTCCTTCGACCCTTGAGGTCGCCTCGAGCCAGGTCGTTGCAGATCAGCCCCCAGCTCTTGCACAAGTCTAACCTTTGAAATTGGACCTACTGCCGAGGTTGAAGTGACTCTAGCTATCGCGGAGCAACCATCTGTTATGGTCAAGGTCTCTCCACTGGATCTAGTCTCCACACCACGATCTGAAGAAGTGGAAGCAACCGATGTCGCCAGTCCTTCTAGTCCTTTCGGTCCTCCTCCAAAGAAGCGGAGGATTGCTAAAGGAAAGAAAAAGGCAACCCCTCAGAACCCATCAGGAGTCAATCTTTCAAAGCTGTTGGCCGAGCCCGGCTCCAAAATGGTGGGATATGCTCAGATGATTATTGAGAATTTTAGCACGATATTAGGTAATGACGGTAAGCTTAATGAGCTGGAGAGAGAGGAACTCTCCCTTGGGAGGTTGGTGGGGTTCGTAGCTTGATAGGGTCTAACGATAAGTGTTATTTTCTGCCTTAGTCATTTCATCTATTATTAAGTCTAACCTTGCTGCCTATTCCCCCAGAATGTGCTATCATTGATGAAGATTGTCGAGACATGCGAGGATCAGGACAGGGAGAAATTGACTCTCATGAACGAGATGAGGGCTCGACAAGCTAAATTGCTGGAGCTCGAGGAGAAAATCAAGGGGTTGGAGACCACTTTGTCTCGCGATGTGAAGCGTCGCAAGGATACTGACGTGAACTTCAGCCTCGCCACCAATTACCTTAATAAGGCGAAGATAGAGCTTGATGAAGCCCATTCGCAGCTATGGTCAATGAGCAGGGTGGCCAATACTATCGAGGAGAGGGCAAGAGCTGCAGAGCAGTGAGCCAAGCCCTCTACCGAGGAGGTGATGGTGCTAAAGAGAGAGCTGTAGCTTGTGAAGGAGAAAGCAGCGAAGGTTGAAGCGGAAACGTCCTTGCGGGTGGCAAAGACAGCTAGGGAGATGAGGCTGAACACTCTTGCCTCTTTCTTTTTCACTTTGTGGGAAAAGTTCCCTGAGTTAGACTATTCCTTCTTTGGTTCTCAAGCCATCGAGGTGATTGAACATTGGAAAGCAAGAGCTGCAAGGAAGAGACAAGGCGCTGAGGTCGACATTTCTTCTATTGTTGTCACTGCTTGGGGAGAAGGGAGCTCACAAACTGTTGACGTTGCTCCCGTGCAAGGTACTCTTGATGTCCCAGCTCCTGGTCCTCAGCCCATTGAAGGCTCAGCCCTTGAGGCTCCACCCTCCTAGAACAAGAATTGTGTAACTCTTTTTTTTCTTAATGCTCCTTGCACCTATAACGAATTTTATGAACAACTTGTATAATTTTATTACAATGAAGCAAAACTCATTTCTCCTTATTGTTTTCGTGCTTGAATGTGTGAATCTTGTTTATTCATGCTTGGATAAGAATTTGACACATTAACCATCGTTGCATCGTGTAATATATGACTTCACATAGAAATCTTTGATCTTATTTCACAAAGAATTTAAAGAATTACATTTATATTTACAATGAATCGACTATAAGGTACCTAGACACTTATTGGTAGTAACGACAGAAGTGCTCGGCGTTCCAGGAATGGGGAAATTCTACTCCATTTATATCTGTCAGATGGTAGGCTCTATCACTCATGATCCTTTTGATAATGTACAGACCTTCCCAATTCGATCCTAAGGTCCCCTCACTGGGTTTACGGGCTCCGGGGAGGACGAGGCGCAGGACGAGATCACCTGGTTTGAACTTTCGAGCTTGCACTATGCGATTGTAATACCTCGCTATCTGTTACTGATTGGCTGCAATTCTGAGGCTAGCTCTTTCTTTCGCTTCCTCGAGAAGGTCTGGGTTCGTAGCGAGCAATTGGTTATTATCTTTTGGGTCAAAAGTGACTCTTCGCTGTGGAGTGACCTCGAGTTCTACGGGGACCATTGCCTCATATACCATTGAGAAGGGGGTTTCCCCCGTGGAGCTGCAAGGCGTGGTCCTATAGGCCCATAATATTGATTGTAACTCATCCGTCCAGGCTCCCTTTTTGGCCTCTAGCTTGGTCTTTAAGATCTTTTTGATGATATTGTTGACGGCTTCTACCTGCTCGTTAGCTTGTGGGTGGTCTATGGCTGTGAAGCTCTTAACAATCTTGAGGTCATCGCAGAACTTGATGAACTGCTCGCTAGTGAAATGAGTCTCATTATCAGTGACGATCAGTTGAGGGACCCCGAACCTACAAATGATGTTGTTCCATACAAACTTTTCGACCTTAGAAGATAAGATCTCAGTGAGTTCCTTTGCCTCCGCCCACTTGGTAAAATAGTCTATAGCTACTATCGCATACTTACAATTTCCCTGAGCCTTAGGGAGTGGTCTGATCAGGTCTATCCCCCAAATTGCAAATGGTCATGGGCTTGTCATCTGTTTTAGGTAGGCTGGTGGGGCTCGCGACACCTTTACGAACCTCTAGTACTTGTCACACCTCTTGATGAGGTCAATAGCATCTTGCTTCATCGTCGACAAGTAGAATCCCTGTCGAAGGGCTTTTTGTGCCAAGGATAACCCCCAACATGGTTTCTGTAATGCCCTACATGGTTCTCCTCCAAGACGGTACTACAGTCTTCGCCATCTATACATATTAAAAGTGGCGTTGTGAACCATCTTTTATAAAGCATGTCATCGTGGATGTAGTATCTGACTGCTCGAGCTCGTAGACGTCGTGCCTCAAGTCTGTCGTTAGGTAACCTTTTGTTCTGGAAGTAATTCAGGATTGGATTCATTTAGGAGTTAGGTACTTTGGCAATTGCCATGACAACGTCTTGATGTTTGATACTTAGGGATGGAAAGACCTTTACTGAGATTGCTCCTATGAGGTCAAGATTGTCAATAGTAGACAAATGAGCCAAAACATCAACGTGTGCATTTTGGGCTTGCGGGATTTGAGTGATCTCGAATTGTTGGAGGGAGCCTAACAACTCTTGGACTTTCTAGATGTATCTTACAATTCTCTCCCCTCGAGCTTGGTATTCTTCCCTTATTTGACAAATAATTAACTGTGAGTTGCTAAAAAATTTTATTCTCTCGGTATACACCTCTCTGTCTAGTTGTAAGCCCGCCAACAAGGCCTCATATTCAGCTTCATTATTTGTGGCCTGGAAGTTAAATCTCAAGGCACTGAAGACCTTATGCCCTTCTAGACTGATAAGGAACATTTCTGCTCCAGCCTTTTGGTCATTGGATGACCCGTCAATGAACAGTTCCCACCATGGGGTTTCAGGGACCTTTACCTGATGTTGTGGACTTGAAAATAGGGTCGAAGCTTCCTTAAGATGATGACCAAGCAATAGATGATCTTCTCCATGGGCAAATATCTTGTTTCTATATCCAATAGTCTTTTGCTTACATGGTAGATAAGGAGCTGAATTCCTCCCTCTTCTCGCGTCAGTGCTGTACTCAAGGCATGCTGGGATACACCCGAGTATATGGTTAATCTTTCACCCTCTTTCGACTTAGAGAGGAGAGGTGCTTGCCTGAGATACGTCTTAAGTTCGTGGAATGCGACCTCGCATTCGGAGGTCCATTCAAACCTCTTTTCCCTTTTGAGGATGTTGAAGAAGGGAACACACTTGTCCGTTACCTTAGAGATGAATCTGCTAAGTGCAGCGATCTAACTGTTTAGGCTTTGGACATCTTTTGTTCTTGTGGGAAAATGCATGTCGAGCAGTGCCTTGATTTTCTTTGGGTTCACTTTGATCCCTCTGTTATTAACTATGAAGTCGAGGAATTTGCTCGAGGCTACTCCAAACGTGTACTTGTGCAGGTTCAACTTCATCCGATACCTTCTTAGGATTTGGAACATCTCGTCGAGGTCGTAGATGTGGTTGATGAGCTATCTAGATTTCACCAACATATCATCTATGTATACCTCCATGGTCTTGCCAATTTGTTTCCGAAACATCATGTTCACCAATCACTGATAGGTTGCCCCTGCATTTTTAAGTCTGAAGGCCATCACTTTATAATAGTACAACCCGCAGTCGGTGATGAATGAGATATGCTCTTCATCTTGTGAAGCTATCGAAATCTGATTATACCCTGAGTAGGCATCCATGAAGCTAAGCAAATCATGTCTTGCTATCACATATACTAGTTGATCTATCCTTGGCAAAGGGAAACTATCTTTAGGGCATGCCTTGTTGAGGTCTGTGAAGTCAATACATGTTATCCACTTCCCATTCTTCTTCTTAACGAGTACGTGGTTAGCCACCCAAGTGGGGTATTGTGCCTCTCGAATGAAATTATTGCTAGAAGCTTGTCCACCTCTTCCTTAAGCACCGCATAGCATTCGGCAGTCATTAGTCTTTTCTTCTGGAAAATTGGCCTGGCCTAGGGGTTGATATTTAATTTGTGTGACATTTTATGTGGAACGATGCCCTCCATATCTTCATGATTCCAGGCAAAAATGTCCATGTTTGCCCTGAGAAAACTTGTCAATTGTGCTTTGGCAGGCATTT